>JACXGJ010007295.1:0-30980 GCA_016801105.1 Esox niger | reverse complement strand
TCTCTCTGGTCTGATAGCACCCGACTGTCTCTCTCTCTCCGGTCTGATAGCACCCGACTTTCTCTCTCTCTGGTCTGATAGCACCCGACTGTCTCTCTCTCTCCGGTCTGATAGCACCCGACTGTCTCTCTCTCTGGTCTGATAGCACCCGACTGTCTCTCTCTCTCTGGTCTGATAGCACCCGACTGTCTCTCTCTCTGGTCTGATAGCACCCGACTTTCTCTCTCTCTGGTCTGATAGCACCTGACTGTCTCTCTCTCCGGTCTGACTCTCTCTCCGGTCTGATAGCAACTGACTGTCTCTCTCTCCGGTCTGATAGCAACTGACTGTCTCACTCTCCGGTCTGATAGCAACTGACTGTCTCACTCTCCGGTCTGATAGCAACTGACTGTCTCTCTCGCTCTCCAGTCTGTTAATTCAGTTCAAATGGCTTTATTGCCATGGAATGTGTTACTACATACATTGCCAAAGCAAACATCAATATGTATTAAAATGATAGGCCAAACAAACAATAAATATATGAAAGCAGAACAGTGAACAACAACAATCACAGTAATGAGTAAGTAGAGGGATGGGGGAATGTCTCTCTCCAGTCTGGTAGTACCTGTCTGTCACTCTCCAGTCTGGTAGTATCTGTCTGTCTATCTCTCTCCAGTCTGGTAGTACCTGTCTGTCTCTCTCTCTCCAATCTGGTAGTACCTGACTATCTGTCTCTGTCTCCAGTCTAAGTATGATGAATTAAAGAAAGCTGAGAAGGGCAACCGGCAGCAGCAGAAGGTCCATAAGTATGTGGCGGCGTGTGAACTGGTGATGTCCCCTGTGCACGAGGCTGTGGTGTCCCTGCACCCACCTCGCGTCTGGGATGACCTCCGACCACAGTTCTATGCCACCTTCTGGTCGCTGACCATGTACGACCTGGCGGTACCGCACAGCGCCTATGACCGCGAGGTGAAGAAGCTGCAGGCCCAGGTCAAGGCCATCGAGGAGAACCCTGATGTGGTGAGTACCTTTAACAGGCCTGTGTAGAGGACCCGGTCCGAGGAGAGTCCCGGTCCGTATCTCCATGTTTTCTGCTGTTTGACTTAATGACACTGCAGCACACAGACCAGTGAAAGCCTCCCTCGGCAGCCCTTTATTAAATGCCCTCCAAACAGTCACTCTTCGGTCTAATTGCAGTGATGAATTATCCCTCCACTCTGAGGGTTCCGCTAATTCTGCTGTAATTTGATTGCGCTTCAGCTCCAAGTTGTTAATTCTGGCTGTTTTAAACGCTTACTCCCTCCAAACATCTGTCTGTGTGTAGCCTCTGAACAAGAAGAAGAAGGAGAAGGAGCGCTGCAGCGCCCTGCAAGACAAGCTGCAGGAGGAGGAGAAGAAACAGCTGGAGCATGTTCAGAGAGTCCTTCACCGCCTCAAACTGGAGAAGGACAACTGGCTGCTCGCCAGTAAGATACTGTCTATTATGGTCTTACTGCCATCCCAGCGCTCAACCCAGCAGACCGTACACAGCCCCCCAATTAGCTGACCCAATGATGGGACTGTACCATCACAGGACGGCCCAACTAGTCCCAGCCTCTGCTTGTCTGCTTTAGCCCAGTTGACCAGCTTGACCATTTAAGTGGATTAGTGTGATATCATGGCTCCTGTCTGTCAGTCTGGACTGCTGGCAGCTGTCATCTTTCCTGTTTCAATGATATAAACATGTCATGTTTCGTGAGTCACTGTGCAGCTATGCAACCCAAGCTAATGCAATTGTAAATCTGTGTTGAATCTAACCCCCCAAATCATGTTTAAGGAATTACCTCAGTCAGTCAAAAGATGAGTCATAGTGGTTATTTGACTGCAGTTCACTCCATTACTGGTTATCAGTCCTTTCATTCCCTTCTGCCTGCTGTTTTGTTTTTGCCCCATTCAGAATCCACCAAGAATGAGACCATCACCAAGTTCCTGCAGCTATGTCTGTTTCCCCGCTGTATCTTCTCTGCCATCGATGCTGTGTACTGCGCCCGCTTCGTGGAGCTTGTGCACCAGCAGAAGACCCCGAACTTCTGCACCCTTCTGTGTTACGACCGGGTGAGACCCGTTTGGCCCCGTCCCGCCCGTTTGGCCCCGTCCCGCCCGTTTGGCCCCGTCCCGCCTGTTTGCCCCGTTTGGCCCCGTCCCGCCCGTTCCCGCTCCTAACTGGCCCGTGTGGTGTCCCCTCAGGTGTTCTCTGACATCATCTATACGGTTGCCAGCTGCACCGAGAACGAGTCGCGGCGCTACGGACGCTTCCTGTGCTGCATGCTGGAGACGGTGACCCGCTGGCACAGCGACCGGGCCGTCTATGAGAAGGTGAGCAGGTCTCCACTCCTCGGACACCCAGTCAGATCAACCAGTTTCTGTGTTGGGGTTGATCTGGTTTTGGAAGACATTATTTTTGCGACTGATATATTCTACAAAGGGTTCATACAAGAGATGGCTTCACTGTTGTAATGCACCAACTCCTTTGTACGCCACTGTTAACACTTGGTCTTTGACAAATGTTCCAGGAGTGTGGGAACTACCCAGGCTTCCTGACCATCTTCAGAGCCACGGGCTTCGACGGAGGGAACAAAGCAGACCAGCTGGATTATGAGAACTTCCGACACGTGGTTCACAAGTGGCACTACAAGCTGACTAAAGTGAGTTCCTTCCTTTGTTTCGAAGCCTTCTGAAAAAGGGGATGGGGTGTTTTTGTCTGAACGCCGCTTCCTTCTGTCGTTCAGAATTCTGTAGTGTAATTGAAAGTCATTGTGACAGGCGACGCAAGCAGGAGACCTTACCCGCTCCAGCTCGGCGAGGCTCCATCAGTCGCGTCTCATCAGTGTAGTCACAGCTCTGTGGAATAGGGGAGTGCCGCATTGACGAGACCGTCCTCATTCCATGTCCGTCTGTGCCCCCCAGGCGTCGGTCCACTGCTTGGAGACGGGGGAGTACACCCACATCCGGAACATTCTGATCGTGCTGACCAAGATCCTGCCCTGCTACCCCAAAGTGCTGAACCTTGGCCAGGCGCTGGAGTGCCGCGTCCACAAGATCTGTCAGGAGGAGAAGGAGAAGAGGCCAGACCTCTATGCCTTGGCCATGGGGTAACCGAGTCCACCGGACGCATTTATCTGCAGCACAGTCACACTTCCCTAGCATAGCGCCGTCGTTGGCCTCTGAGAAGCTAATAGGGAAACGTTTGTCGGAATCTCCGTTTGCTTTGTTTTCCTCGGCAAAATCTACAGGCCCCTCCCACTTTGAATCATTGACGTTTCCTGATTTTAGGGTTAATTGTGACATAAGTGGTGAGTGATTCCATGGCATTGGGATGCTAGGTTAATGGGTTTGTTGTGTTGCTAGTACCAACAAAGGGCATTGTTTAATGGAGGTTTGTATGTAGGGATGAATGAGCAGAGTTTTGAGATCAGAGAAAGGGGTCTTGGTGCTTTGGTAGTTCATAGTGTCTAGTGTAATAATTATTATAGCCATATTGCAACAGGGAGCAACCTCTTCCCCATAGCATTTGTGGAGGAAGTATTTCATGGTTGCCTTTTCCAGTAAGGTGGTGGTCTAGCTGTCTGCCTGGGAATCTATCAGTCAACTGGAGCTGCAGTGAAGCATCGGAGACAGCTAAACAAACACATATAATCCTCTACTGAGCTTTATAGTCTGTCAGACTCCCTGTAGAATCCTCACACTGTGTGTGTGTGTGCGTGGCTGCTGTTCAAGTACATTGTTAGACAACCTGGTAGCTACTGAGGTGCTGAAGATGGTCTCCATCAGCAAGCATTGGTTAACCATGTTCCTGTCTGAGGGGCACGCTGTGACGTTATACGCCAAACTAGCATGCTGTTGTAGGTGCCGGTGCCGATTTAGAAAAATGTCTGCTCATTTGACCGGTAAACAGAAGTAGCCCCTTGCTGCTAAATGTCACCTGGCTGAGTGAGTGAGTGAGTGAGTGAGGGAGATGTGATTTGTGTGTGTAACTATGTCAGTGTCTGGGTGATTGCAATGGTCCTGTGAACAGGGTGTAACTCTGAGTGATTCTGGGCCTTGCCTGTGCCTTGTGTAAACCTGCCGTGCGTCTTGCAGCTATTCTGGCCAGTTGAAAGGCAGGAAGGTGCACATGGTCCCTGAGAATGAGTTCCACCACAAGGAGCAGCCGGTCCGGAGTGCCACCCCTGCCAGCCAGCAGAACGGCCCAGGCACCACGGCCAAGCCTGCCAACAACGCCAGCAAGACGGAGGAGGGAGCCAGTGACGATGCCGGTGAGTGGGGAGGTCCGACCACTATGTTCTGGGATCATCAGATGAGATTTCCCTCGTGGTTCCATTTCATTCAATACGACAGGACAGGCAGTCATGTTATTGAAAGGGGTTATTGTGTTCAATCAGTCAAATTGATTTATAAAGTCCTACTACATCAGCAGTTGTCACAAACTGCGTATACAAACAACCATCCTAAAATCCCAGAAGGGGAAGCAATAACGTTAAAGTGGCTAGGACAAACACCCTAGAATATCTGGAACCTAGGTAGAAACCTAGAGGAGCAAGGCTCTTCTGGTTGTGCCGGGTGAGGATTACAAGAATACATGACCTTTTAAAAGGGAATAACTGGAAACATGGATTTTTCTTTGACGTTCATAAATCCCTTAAACTCCTTGTTGGACTTTCTAAGCATGCAGCTCAGTCACTCAGGAGGGCAGGGTCAAGTTAGCATGAGATCTACATCACAAGGTGATACATCTCCCCCCTTGAAAGAAATATCCCCAATCAATTGTGATGTATAGCTTATACCTTATGGGACATTTTTATGTGATACGTTTCAGTCACTGGTTCTCAATGACCATTTGTGACATGGCGGTCAAGACGAGGAAATGGCCTATGGGACTGCTGCATGTACTCATCGGTTCTCGGCTGTGGAATAGGGTGACCACATTTAATGTGTTGGGCAACAGCAAGACGTTCGTAGCTCTTGTTGCCATCCTGTTTCAGCGCCAATGCTGAATAAGCCAATACAGGCACTCATTTCACATTTAACATCACCACTAATGCATAAGATTCATGTGATAGTGGATATACACTCAGCCAGTTGGCCAAGTCAATTGGCTAACTGTCATAGAGCTGACATAGTGTTGTGTTTGTTATTCAATGTGCAGCAAGCCTACAGACTATAGCCTACAGCTATTTCCTCCTCTTAGCAGAGATGCCAGTTATGGTAAAATTATGATCCTATGACAAATGTCTCATGTAATTGTATGTGCCACAAATCACAGTAAATGATTGATTAACAAAGCTGTTAGTGTATTTGCCTTTAATTTCCTTTAATGCCTTATCTTTCATTCCGAACATTTCAATGACCACAGGGTCAAGAATGCCATTTCTTTAGGGTTAATTGTAAGTGTCAGTTTGCTTTTCATTTACTAAGCATTCGTAAGTGATCACACTGGTTATGGGGGCTGCATGAACTCCAGTCCTCCAGAGGAAATATACATTACATTTGTCTGTTTAAAGATCAAGACAGATATAGGCCCAGGTACTCGTGCACCAGGGTACATGTGCTCAGGGACAAAGAGAGAGGTAGCATGCAGACAGCCATGGTATGCAGGATGTTTTAATGGTGAAACGGGATGCGCCCCCTAAGGGTTGGAGTGGGGAGAGCGGGAGAAAGTGGGTCCCGTTGGAGGGACACACCCACGGGCCAGACTACACCCAGTCATCGGGGGGGGGGGGACCACTGACGAGACGAGTCCTCAGTAAATACTTTCACACAGTCAGCAGTTCTCAAATGGATCAAAAGCTCATTCAACATAGAGGTTGTTCTGTAGGAAATGACCTGCCTCCGACAGTTCAGAAATTCTGTGAACACCGAAGAGTTCTGATTTTTGACAGTTAACATATTTTTTTGATGCACTCTTGACAGACACGTATGTTGTATCAACAGCAAGATCAGTTCAGAGAGATGAACAGGAGTCTGTAATGCTTTGTAGGTTAACAGTAAAACCGTCTTTGTGTAATGTTCCGATTTTGTAGCAGTGGCATTTATAACTAGTTACACTGTTTCATTTTCCATCCATGTAGATGGGAAAATAGCATTGCAAATGTTTTATATTAAAGTAAGAAAATGTGGGAATGCATTTTTCTGTTATGTACATTTGCCAAAAGCAATCAGTGTCCAGAGAATGAACTGTTTTGTTGGTGACTGCTGTGCAACTTCCTACATCCTCTGTCAAATCCTACTGCGCTTTGTTTTTTGGGACCTCGATCTTGCTGGCGTTTCTGCTTTGTTGAAGCCTAAAAGTAACATTTGGGCTGCTGCTGCTCCGTGTTTTGATAGATCGATCCAAGGAGAAGTCTCAGGGTGCGGCCAAGCCAGTCACTAAAGCCAACAGCACAGCGGCCAAAGTGACAACCAGCAATGGGAATGGTGCTACCAACAGGTAGGCATGCAGGCGGCCAACCACAGACCAGCAGTCTTGGCTTTGTCTGTCTGTGCCTCCATAGGATGTTGTCGGGCTGGAATTCTAAACGTTATCTGTTCTGTTTCTCCCCACAGCACCAAAGCCATCAAAGAGAGAGATGACAAAGAAAAGAGTGGGAAGGAGAAAAAAGAGAAGAAGGAGAAGACGCCAGGCAGCACTCCAGAGACCAAGGGAGACAGCCGGCGGGAGAAGCAGAGGGACGAGAGAGGAGCTGGCGTCAAGGAGGAGCGCGTGCCACGCGAGGGTAAGGAGAAGACGCCCAAGGCCGACCGGGACAAGCAGAAGGCAGAGGAGAAGAGCAGCAAAGAGGACAACAAGGCCAAGGCCGGCAATGGAGAGCCCCAGGAGCCAACCAGGGAGCGTGACCCTGGAGCCAAGGAGCCCAAGAGCAAGGAGAAGGGAGACAGGAGTGCTGTGTCCGGATCCCTCAAGTCTCCAGTTCCCAGATCTGAGTCTGCAGAATCCGAGAGGGGTAGGCAGCCTGACCACCTGTCCACAGCAAATTGTTTGTTTGTTGGATTGGATAACTAACTCAATGCTGTTCTCCTTTCCAGATCACAAAAGGCGAAAAATCGACACACATTCTTCACCATCCCACTCCTCCTCTGTTAAGGTTAGTATGGCCTGAGGAAGGCTGTGCCCGTGTTTCTCCCCTTTCCGCTGGAGCGTTCCCAACTGTTGCGTGTTCCATCGGCCCTCAAGATCACAGAGGAGAGTTGTCATACACACAGGGAAGCCCCGCCTGGAATCCCATTCCTAAACCATGGGAGTTTGGAAAGAATTCCATGGACATTTCCTTAAAATTTTCCTGAGTGGGAAAACCATCAAGGACTTAGCCAAGAGAAAATAATGTAAATATCAATTATTTGAAATATCAAAATCGTAATTTATTTTCATGTGAAGTAAAGCAGTATAAGTGCCTTGGAGAAGAGAGGAGTTTTTATGCCTTTCTATATTCCCTGCCCTTTTTTCTCCTTTTGAGAGCAGTATTTTTTCTCGAATAGCTTCCGACGTCAGGAGCTTGTTCCTGTTTTGCTGGCAAGCTTAAAAGAAGATAATTTTTTTTCCCAGCTATTTTTTCTTTTTCATTCTAAGATATGTGTTTTCACGTTTAAAACGGCAGCCCAGATGCATTTTTGTTCCTGTGTTCCGGGAAGCTGAGAAGATTTGGTTGCAGCGGCGTGCCGTGTTCTGCTTTCCCTGGGAACACGAGTCCGGCGAGGGCGGGCAGACTCCAGAGTCACCGTGTCTTAAGAGGAAGGAGCACCAGACAGCCGTCCCGCTGCCTCCACGGTGCCGTTCGCTCTGACCTGTTCCAAAAGCCCGCATGCAGCCTCCGTCTGTACCTACGCTTCCACCCCCCACCCCTGCCAACAACCCCACCCACGACAGCCACCGACCCACCCACGGCGCCCTCGGCAGTCCCTACCACCCTGTCACGCGCCCGCACCCAGGCCTGTGGAGAACCCGGGGAAGAAGAGCCAGAGCCCCAGTTATACAACAGCCAAACGTACAGGAGGAAAATAGAGCCTGCCTACCTCTACAGAGCGAGCGGGAGGGAGAGAGAGAAAGAGAGAGAGAGTGTGGGCGAAGCCTTCTGGATCTGCGGGAGCGTTGCCTAAAGCGCTGGAAGCTTGTGATAGGTCTTTATGTTTACTTTACCGCCAGAGAGACAGGCTCCCGTGTCTTATCTGTTCTGAACTGTAAGTGACAACAACAGTGTTAAAACATAGGACAGCAGAGCACATTTGACATGTAATTCATTTGTCAGACGCACACATTCAGTTCAGTTGTTAGTTCACAGCACTATAGAGTAAAATGCCAGCCATTTGGAAAAGACCAATTTGAGATGCATTATTTAAACCTCCAACCAAAAGAAAAGAAGTCTGACACCACTACATTTCACCTGTCAGTGTTTTTCTATTGGAATGTAAAGCAGGTCAAATGGCACTGGTTAAGGATACATGAACTCTCCTCTTTGTTAATAACTTTGTGAAAGCCTTAGTCTTTGAAGGTCAGAGGTTACGGGGGGATGAAGTGTGACATCGGTCCATCCAGCCCCTGGTACCCTCCTCCGTCACCCTCACGACTCTCTCCTGATCTGCTGTCTGACAACCCCCCAGCTCATCTGTCATCTCCATTCATTCCTACAGGACAGTATCAACGAACCCAAGGACTCAGCATCCAAGGTTTGGACTGCTTCTTAACACTACCTCATTACCATTCACCTGAATCCTTCCATCTTTTTCTCTCAGTGCCGGGGGTGGGGGGTGGGCAGGGGTGTTCTGTGTGAAGTCTTAGTACTTTTTAGCCTGGTTTCCATGCAGGAAGTGAGTGATTTTCAGGTGAGTATTTTAAAATACACCTAAACATAGCAGGCCAATGTTCCCAGGACTAGTTGCACTTTGCTGATGAAGAGCAGCTTGTGTGTCAGCTTTCGTAAATGGAACTTATTGCTTACATTCGCATACCTACTAAGTGTGTTTCCATTGAATTATATACTCAAGCCATAGTTTGGTCCAAAATATAGTATGCAGCAAATAAGCCTCTGAGAATTTCTCATATCTGTGGCCTAATTACTCTGCATGCTTTCCGCAGTGGTCGCGACTTTCAGTCATTTTTCTCCTAATTGCTTTTACCATACAAAACAATCTTACCTTATCAGTCGTTTTGTTTCCTCTACATTGAAGAAGTTTCCAGACTTGCTGTGTTCACCAGGCCTGTCATGAACCTATTGTACTCTACTTGCATAATAAAACTGGAGAGTGAATAAATCAGACTAAATAGCTAATGGCTGAATAGTAAAACTTGAAATGTCACCTTAGGTCAAGTTGACCTGTTCTAAGTCCATCGTGTGCCCGGAAGCCAGACCTCCATGCTGGGTTTTGATCAGCACACTGGAGTCAGGGGAGAGATCAGAGTTCTTGTCCAGGATGGGTGAAAAAGTGCTGATTGTGCCACTGGGGGGAAGAAGAGGGTAAAGGGCAGAGTTTTAACTAGGAGCTGTTTCGTCTTCTGTCTGTTTGATTTCCAAGGCTGCCACTGATATCTGCTTGGCCTGAAACTCATCCACTGTGTGTGATGCACTGTGCAAACACTATGAGAGGGCCAACTCTTAGCCGAGCCCAGCATACAGACCTCGCTGGTTTTAACACCCAAACACACTTTTGCCTGCTCCTCTGTTCCGTATGAATTTCTAATATTTGTTTAAAGCCAAACAGTCTTTATCAAGCACTAGGTTGTTAAGGCTAGTTTTAAAGCCCTTCATTTTGTACACAGCTAGTCCCAAGTTTTTTAAACATTTAATTTAGACAGCGGCACTAGTCTCTGCCGATATGATCTATCGCTCGCAGTCCACAGTCACATCGCCGTCCCCAGTTGTTCACTAATCTGTACAACCTGTAACCAAGGTGTCTGGAAGGCTGGAACGTTGACTCATCATCTGGTTAATGTCCTCAAAGACCGATTGGCAGACTGAAAACGCCCACACCAACATAGTGGCCAGGGAGTACACATCCTCTGATTCCTCCTGCTGAGCTGACACGGCCATCGGAGAAGTGCGTGTGTGCTTCGTGCGTGCGTGCGTGGTGAAAAGCCCATGTAAATTAGACAAATAAATAGGAATCAATTGGGTAGTTATTTTGCTTGAAACTGCGAGTGTGAACAAGGCATTACATTTCAGCGGTGCCAACGCAGGTGGAAGACTTTGGGCCCAACATGCTGGCATCCCAAGCCTGTAGCAGCTGTAGTTATTGGACTGATGTCTATGGTCTCTGGACTGCCTGTGCTGCCACTGCTGGTGACTCGCTTGTTGCTTGAGGAGGAACGTGTTGGTCTACTGCAGATGGTGGACCTCACTGTACCTCTGAGTTTACATTTGTCCTGTCATCCTCTTGTTTTAAAGTGTCCACGATGTGCCTTTGACCTCCATATGTTTATCTTTGACCATGGCTCGTAGACACACGACTCGCATTCAGGACGCGATTGCGTTTCCACATGACCCCTATTATGGAAATGTGCGCATGTGGCGTTTAGTCCCAGAATGGCCTTCTGTTGGATCTCCTCTACTTCCTATTCCTGTTTATTCAGCCATTTATATTTCTGTTTGTGTCCATTTATTGTTTAATCTGTAGCGGTTTCCTAGTAATTTCGGTGCATTAACTGAACGGTCAGATCCACTTAGTAATTCCTTCCTATAATCAGCTGCAAATAGTCCATTTGCATGGCAACCGCAGGCGTGTGGGGATGTATTGTCATTGTAATGACTTAGTAATGGCCATACTAGCAGGAATATGGCAGATTTCAAGGTATCCTCCAGACAGTGGACAATGTCATGAGTTGTAAAAAGAACATTAGAAAAAAATCTTGGTCTGTGTTTGCGTTCCTATTATTTACAGCACCACATCAACTACATTTCGGTTGCGCGGTCCAAGAGCAGAGAGAGGGAGATGGACAAGAAAGAATCTGAGAATATCCGGGGCTGTTCCAAAGAGAAGAAGACAGAGACAGAGAAAGAGAGAAAGGACAGGAAGAGAGTGAGTATTGGAGGCCGACCTGTATGGAGAAAACGGTGGAGAGGTTACAGCACTGAGCTGATTCCCTGTTCTCGCATCTTTCCAATCAACCATTAGGATTTCATTGCTATAGAGCTTCATTCATAATTCATTTCTGAGAATGCTTAACCTATACTGTGTGTTATTTAATCCTGGCTAGATTGTCAAGACTGACAAGATTGATTGACCATTCTCAATTATTTCAATTCTTCTTTTAGGACCATTTGAATGCTGACCGTGAGATGAGCCTGGAATCCAAACGCAGAAAAGACGAAAATGGAACCAGTAAGCGATAGAAACAGCATCGGTCCGCCTGAGAATACAGAATCAAACGGCTGTGGATCGGATCAATATTCATGGTTCTTCTCCCTGCTCTTTATTAGACTCCTCCAACAAACACAGCAAGAGTGCCAGTCCCTCCTCAGACTCACCGGTCTCGGCGGACAAAGAGAAGACTAAGAGGTCCAAGTCCTCCAGCAAGGAGAAGGGAGAGTCTGCAAAACCTGAGAGGAACTCCTCCGGCGGCAAGAAGGTATGTAGTCCTGAACACTCCCCTGCGGAGCTCCGCTAGCGCTGCTTTGTCCTTTGTCTACCGGTAAAAGAACTGCTGCCGTTGAATAATAGAGCTAGCAACATCACATGTGCCTGTAGGGACCACATAACCCTTACCTGCAGCACAGCGGTGGCCCGCGGTTACTGTGTCCCTGGCAGCAGGGGGAATGTTTTGTCTGACAGGTGTGTTTCATGTCTGCTGTTGAAGGAGTCGAGGCATGACAAAGACAAGTTGGACAAGAAGGAGAAGAGGGACAGCAGCGGTGGAAAGGAAGAGAAAAAACAATATCCTTCAATGTTCTGGGTAGCCATTGTAATCTGAAATGATGGAATAATTGAACAATGCACATCTTTGCTGCAGATTTGCTGTTAGCAGCTTCCATCGTAAAGATTTTGAAGTCGTTTTCGAATAACATACTGGAGAGTTGATTGTCTGCTGGATATCTGGGTGTACCTTCGTTTGGGGAAGTTGGCCTTTGGCCCTGGTATTATTTGTTTTAAATTAATTACCTTGATTTCCGTATGGTTTCATGCAACCAATCAAAAAACTATCTTTATCGTAACCTCTTTCTCGCAGGTATATGTTTATCATCTTACATTCGATTTTCGATTGATCTTAGTAGCAATAGGAAATTAATGTAATTTTCCAGTTTTCCTTAATGGTGACACTCATAAGTCCTCCGACAAGCACAGATAATGTGTTCTTATTCCGCCAGTGAAGGTAAGTAGACGTATATGAAATGCATCTGCTTTGTCCCATTTTCTCAATACTTAAATGTGTGATAAACTCAATGTCTAAAACATGTCTTAAATCTTCCCCTACTTTCCCATCTGCTGTGTTACATTTGTAGGCTGCAGTAGTCCTCGAGAAGCGGTGCTTTTAGCTCGGATAGAAACAGTCACCCTCCCTGTACCAAGTTGTTAACTAGTGCTCCAATTTCTCTGCCTTGTTCAGACTGAGAGGCGGCTGCATCTCAAATGTTACTCTCATTTCTGCTTGTGTTGTTTCTGTTGTAACTGCCTGCAAGTGTTGTTAGTTGTAGTGTTTGGAACTTGCAGATCTCTTCTTTTTTTCATTTCAATGTATTTCAGTAACCAGCTGAAAGGTTTTCTTTTTTTTTTTACTTTTGAATATTGGCACAATGTGCTGTTCAAATCACGAATTGTTATTCTACTCAGAAAGGAAACTGGCAACTGTATCATCAGCTCTCTTGAAAAACGTCAGGTCCTACATTCGATAATCACCTCAATTCGATACAGCACCTGTTTTGTTTTCAGGCTCCTACACTCTTGCTTGTTTTATTGGCTTTAATAGACACTCCATATTTACCTCATTTAGAGTTTCATGTCTATTTCTCCTCCTTTTGATCCAAGCAAGGCTAGATTGAGTTAAATGATACAAATGACCAGTTTGTATATTATGTGTACAATAATAAAGAAGGTAATATGTAAGTCATATCTGTTATGTTTATTTTTCGATGTCCCCTTGCTATGTCCATTATGGGATTGTGTGTTATCAGGTTTTTAAATAATTTGTAAAATGACAGTTCCTCCTTGAAGCAAATAAAATAATTGTAAAAATGTCAAAAGCTTTGTACTCCAAATACAAATGTTTCAGAAACAACCTTTTGGAGTTTTTAATCTGCTGTACTGGACACCTGTATTCTTTTTTAACTAATAAATGATAGTTTTCCTAGTGAGTCATTTGTTGTCCTCTTTTTGGTTTTCAACTCTTCAAATGTTACGCAGACAGTTTGCTAGGTCGGCCGACTCTTCAAATGTTACGCAGACAGTTTGCTAGGTCGGCCGACTCTTCAAATGTTACGCAGACAGTTTGCTAGGTCGGCCGACTCTTCAAATGTAACGCAGACCGTTATTGAATGAACTGTTGTACTCTCACACAACGCTGTAGACAACGTTCAGGGCTTCTTTTATTTATCACAACCCGGTGAACCGTACAGGAATTGAACACATGTACTTGGTAAGTTCAGGATTCTTGAACACTTTTAACATCTACATTTTGATAGACCATGGCATGTAACAGTTCTCCTGTGGCAATGCAGGATGTCATTCCAACGATGCAACTGAGCCCGTTAATAATGCAGTGATCAAGTGCATCAACAGTCATTCATCCAGGTTGGTTAAATATAAAATATGGACCAGGGTTACCCGTGACGCACCAAAGTATCAGCTCTCCCAACAACAGAAAACCTTGTACTTGTTTGAAAGGTGCTGCACATTGGATTTTTAATGCATGTGGAAGACTGGTGAGTGACAAGAACATAGCGTGTTTGGGTAGCCTGCTGGTTGAAAGTTGGGCCATTAAACAAGCTCTTGTTTAATGGCTGGTCCCTGAAATACTTTTAACCCTAACTGCTTTCATGTTGCTGCAAATGAGTGTCTGTTCTTTGCATTTCCTTGTCCAATAAAGTATGCTCCATATAAAATATATACTTTGACACCCCCTGGAAAGTTTTTTTTTGTTTAGGTTTACATATTTGGATTTATTCACTTCAACATTATTATGAGATGAAGGTAAACAGGGCTATTTCATAACCCTTGATTTCTTTTTGATCCATTCTGTTTTCACTTTGCTTCTGTTTGGGGTCCAGTCACAAAATCCATCTGGGGTTTAGCTTTTTGATTAAGTGCCTCAAGAATTCTCTGGGACGATGTGGCATTGATAGCACTTTGTTCCAGTAGTTTTGGACTTTACCCAGGTTTTGTCAGGTAAACGTAAGTTGTCTTGATTTTCTTTTTTAAGAGCTGAGCCTTCTTCCTTCTTAACCTCCCATGTAAGCCTACTTCATGCAGTTAATGTAACTCATCAGAGGACTCTGTCTTTGACTGTGCTAACTTTCTGTAGAGTTGTTGCAATGAGGCTAAGCTATGAGGTCAAATTGCACATTTGGGAGGGGATAAAATGATTTAATTATATCTTCCCAATAAAACATCAATATGTCTTCCCTATCAAGTCTTTCAGTACTTAAGTAGAGTTGACCTTAGACAAAAATCGTCCAGAGTTCTTATTTTACAGAATTAATAAGAAACTAGCATGCTTTTTTCCTTGACTAAATCCTAAATAAATCAAATTTCAAAATCACTATAGCAAAATAAATATTTCATTGACCATAAGGGAGATTAAGGCAATTTTTTGTGATATGGCTAAATGCTAAATTATGAAATATATTTTCAATATATATTTTCTGTATTCATTTACCAAAATGTTTTTTTTCAATTAATTTAAATGACAACATAAGTTTTACTCCTAAACAAGATATTTCCAGATTTTCAAGAATCCCTGAGCGAAAGGGTTTTTGTACTAAAATGGTCCGTGTGTGATATGTGACATGCATGAAGTGTTGAGCAGTGCTTTTAATGGAACTCTCTTGTAGTTTTTTTATGAAATGTACAGAAAGCTCTTAAGTACATTACACATGTATAGCCCTGTGTTCAGACATGGCTGCTAGTCTTGTTGATACTTTACAGATGATACTATTCTCTTGTTCTTCTGCCTCAATGCTTTAACTTGGTCATAAATCATACATTCACTGAGTTATTTTGCTTTACATCATTTATCAAACAAAATCCCCAGACATGTCCTGTCCTGTTTCGCATCTCTACTAGTTTAAACCCGTCTTGCAAGGGTCTCTGCTGCTATACCTCCACTCTGGAAACACCCCTTTTTCATATTCTCAGTGCAATAAAGTGCTTTTTAAAAAGAAAAAATAGCTTAAAGCGTTTGACAACAATGAAATATGGGGGAATCCAAATGGATTGTTTATTCTGGGTTATTCTCTGTCAATTTCAAGATAATGGATACATTTTATTTCCTGGTTTCCATCTGTACTTTCGATCATGCATGAGATCGCAATATGTATTCTACTTGTTTGAAAAATAATACAATTTCATAGCTTATCCAATAACACTTGTACAAAATAAACAGATTTTAAATGTATCTTTATTTACAAAATGTAATAAAATTCTTTGTACAGGACCTTACTAGTGCACATGCAGTTCTTGTTATCACTACGCAGCTTGGCAATTTTCTCATTGCTGAGGTGCAGTTACAAATAAAACAAAAAGACAAAAAGAATCAAATAAGTTCAAAGTTGAGATTGTTTGCTAACTTCCTAGGGTCTGCTTTAGGTTGCAGTTTGGTAAAGTGATCACCAATTTTACATGCATTTTATTTGGAGAAAAAGAGGATGAGAAGCCTTTGTTGATAAAATCAACTAAATAAATAGACATGTTTCTTAACATTTATAGAACTTCTTGGTTTAGAAATTATTCTCATTTTCACCATCAGTGTTGGCATGTCTTCAGGCTGCAGTGGGTCACAGTTTATGCAGACACATAAAAAACAAAAACCCTTGTTGTGTTCTGTCTTCTTCCACTCACATTGTTCATTTAGTACATAACCCAATGTTAATGGAAAACACATGAGTACAATGTGATGTAAACCCCATCCAGTTAAAGAGTGTGCTATTGTTCACCAAAAACCTTAAGTTAATAGAGATTTTACTCTTTAAAGATATTATCGTTGGATTCCATTGTAATAAGACAATATAAACCCTCCTTAAAGTGTAGAAAAATGTAACAATTTGATTAAGATGGGTAATCAAACCATTTATTATGTAAATAGGGGTGTTCATTTTGTAGCTGAGAATCTATGCTTGGTAGGCCTATGCTGTAAATGTGCCAGTGTTCTCTACAGTTGTTTGTACTGTGTTCAGTCAAACACTTCCATGACAATATGGCATCATGTGTTTCAAAACTGAACATTTTCATAAAAACTGTTCAAACATTTTTGGCAGTAGTGACAATTATTGCCCAAATTAAATATTGCATTTATTTTAACCTGTCATATTATTCTGCTACCATGATGATATCATTTCAGTTTGTCCCTAAGACAATTGACAGCATTTAAGACATTTATAATGGCCAAAGGTTTCACATATTTTAAAATAAATAATTAGGGTACAATAATATTATTGTCCTTTTCTATTGATTCTATCCTATTGTTTGTATGTCTTAGATTATTATATGAGTCGAAAATAATTTTATAGTAAAATAAGCAGATGAAACTAGTACATTAAATAAAACACAACATTTTTTTCCATTAAACAATTTACCACTAAAATATTGAATTTGCTTAAAATGGTCTCCAGAATGAGTTTCTTAATGGAAGTAATGGCTTTTGTCTTCTTCAAAATAATTCAACAAACAAATTGCAATACTAGATTTTCAACAGTATACATGTTTTTCTTTCCTCCCTTCCCTATACTGTCATCTGATTCTTGAATTTTCAAGTGAACCATAATGGAGTTGCTGTGATGCTGAATACTCCGTAAGGCACTAAGAGAGGCAAGTCCCATTTTCCATGACGCACAAGTCCTATTGCGTCTCCGTTATCCATAATCATACCAGGCTTGGCCCACCCAAGATTGGCATTTGTTGACCGTGGGTTTGAGTCCAGGCAGATGACCAGGTCTGTCCCCTCTCCTCCAGGGAGCCAGCCATAGTGGGTTGTCTGTCTGTAGTGTCTGTACCTTCCTCCAGACACTCCAGTGGAAGGGACAGACTTCAGATCTGTAAAACCAGAATGGAACTTCAACAGACTTTTTTGTGATACCATTAAATGTGAGCATTTATGAAGGGACCTACGCAAAAGTATACATTATTTGGGGACCCTGTAGGCTGTATTTCAAAAGTATATAAAATACATTTTTGTTACCCACGCTTGAAATAAAAACAGTGCATAACTGCTTATTTTGAAATCATTCTGATCTTTTTCAAAAATAATTTATAGATGGCACAAATTAACATGGTGACATGAATTCAGAGAAAATGTTGCGCCCAAGACAAAATGTTGGAAAGTTACATACCCCTAGATTTTAACACTCTCGGTGCCATACACATTGTAGCCTTCTCGATATGTGGCAAAATTCTGTGTGTTTGCCGGAGGAGCTGGTTTAAAGTTTTGGGCATTCTTAGCCAGTTTCAGTCTTTTAGTTTCTGCCCGTGATTTATAACAAAACTCTATCAAGGCCACAGTCATAGCCAGCCCTAGACCTCCAACCAAAATATAGAAGACTCCCGCCACATTGCTCAGGCTTAGAGCACTTGTCTTGTCCTGAGGAAGGTAAAGAGTCATGTTAAGATCAATTTAGAAATACATTTTGGTTGTGTCCTGATTAATACAAGAAAGGTCAAATCTACCCATGAGGTCTCTAACTCAACTCCATATCTAAGGCAGATCTAAGGGGTGATCCTAACAACCCTATTCTATCAGCCCGGTAGCCAGCGAATCACAGGGAGACGTAGGCTGACTGTGGGATAGTATTGAGGAAACAGCAGCTTGACCCTTCCGAAAGACTTTCCAACAGCAGTCAAAAGCTGGGAGGAGCTTGGGACTTTCTGATGGTCGGTCAGTCCTCTACAGTTGCAGGAGGGGCGGGTCAACTCTGCATGCCAATCATAATGTACTCTAGCTGGATTGGTGAATGTCGACAAAAAGGTTTGTTCTACCCTTGCATGTGGCTCGTTTACGAGGCCACCCAAAAGGAAGGTGGTCAATGTCGTACAGGTCGTATATTCTTGATGGACCCTTACTTTACTATTATATTGAAGATCTTCAAATGTACTGTTATCTGACTGCTTCTTACAATTTCAAAGTGGCAAACTGTAGGAAATGTGAATTGAACCATTTTGCTGCTACTCACATCCAAACGGAGGTATTGAAATTCATTTACAAGAGTTTTACCATTTGCATTTTAACCCTATGAGTGTGTCTTAAAATATGTTTTGTATTCTGTCTTTGGTTAACCCTGTTACAGGGCAGGTGGTGTCCTTTCCTCTGACTAGCTCAGAGGGTTAAATAACTGGTTTATTATAGATCTATTAACTTCATGAAGTGTGCAAACAAAATCTCCTTATTTTGACATTCCAGAGTTCAAACATGACCTTCAGATTCCACTTAATTACTCTGACCAGGTGGAGTTTGAAAGTTAGTTTGGAGTTTGTCAGAGTAAGAAAGCTTGATGTCACACTGCATAATGTTAATAGATTCAATATACTCAATTAGCACACAAATAAGTAAGGACACTAATAAACAATATTTCAATACAAGTTTGGTCAACAAAACAGCAGCATAATGGTTACAATTCAATGGTTGTCATTTTTCTTTTAAGTATCAATACAAAGTCATTTTACATTCTTCCAAGGCATGCTGCACCTTCTCATGTGTCATGAAATGTCTAAACTGTGTGATGAGATCTTAGCAATAATCGTTATCATAGTATTTCCGTAAACTAATGATGTAGTGATAATGAAGTATGTGTAAGAGAAACTATGCCATGGACATTGGTTAGACTGCTTTCACTTAGATTGTGTTGCAAATGTGTCATTCTAGTAGAGGAAAACAGAAAGAATAAAAATGAAAGAAAAAATACTATGTTTTGCAAATGTATGGAATTTAAGGTATTTGCATATGAACAGTTAAGTCAAAATGCAATTTGCAGTCAGTAAAGAAAGACCTGCAGCGACTGACCTTACTTCCAGAGTCCTTGGTTCCACATTCACCCTTATCGTACCACCATTTGTTTTTCAGCTTGTCTAAGATGCCTTGTTCACTGAGTTTCAATACTGCAAGGTTTACAGGAGTTCTTCACGTGGGAAATAACATAAATAACATCATATTATGTTATTTTATGTTATTCAAGCTTTTAACTACTTTATACTTTACAAAGCGATAGAGCAGGGTCCTGGCCAACACATCACAAAGAGCAGGCAGAATCGTTACCTTTCATACACCAGAACTAACCCCTAACATGCCAGACCCTACCTGCATCGCTTTGAGTAATCGGCACACACTGTTAAAAAAAGTAGAAAAGATTGGAACTAGCAGAATTAACTGTAATATAGCTCTACATGTATATAAAAGATGTGCAATTGTTATGGCCACATTTCGATTGTTTAACTAAGTGATTTGCATGGTGGATCTAACAGGAACCCTTTCTCGACTAACAGACAAACAAAAACCAGCAGTTGCGTTTAGTTCTAACCGAGGGCAGCCAACGCCTCACAAAATACAGCCCTTCACTGTACATGCATCTGCAAAGCCATCTATTCATTCAAATTAGTCTGTCACAATAAAAAATAACATTGAGAACTACAAGACAGCACTAGATTGTCTTAATTGAAGTTATCTGGAATTGTGGTCAATCTGGCTTCATATCATATCAACAACACATTGATTCTGTGTAGCTCTGTGGCTGCATGATTAGCGTTTTTTCAACGTATATTTGCATCTACAGATTGTACTGAGACAGTTACCAGCCAGAGAGTTTCCAATTAGACTGTAAGAAGGGCATTGTATTTGTAAGATATTATGCTATCGACATGACTGCTAGATTTCTCTGTTTATTTTCTTTCTAAAAATGATGAGGTTTTGTAATTTAACTTCATTAAATATATTGTATTCACCACTGTAGCACAGAGCAGTTAAATGCATATTACTTCATATTTAGGAGGAATGTAGTAAATATGAGATTATGTTTCTGGCCAAATGGCTTATTGTCACAGTAATTTAGACAATAAATACTCAAACACCACACAGTGTGCACAACTCCCCTCAGAAAGGAACAATATTCATAAGAATGAGGTTGTAGACACCAATTTGGACAGCACTGTCTGCTACTATGGACATGGCAAGTCATTTCTGTCATCCTACCAGTACTGGTATCAAATCCCTAGCAATGGAACTGCTATTAGGTCTGGACTCTGGAATAATACCAAGGCATTTTGTATAACGCTGAGAGAGGCAGGTAGTACCACTTCAGCCGTGCCATGACATAGCACTATTACTTATGTATGATGTAGTCATGGAGACGAAATAATACACAGGTGACGGCTTGGTTTCCTCTTGCGTGACCCACATCCAGAGCTCTCCTATGGTGTCCCAGGATGGCCTGCAGACACAGGATGCCAGCTACAACAGGAGAGGTTTGTCGAATGACACACGACGTGACTGGCTTACAGCTACAAAGAGGACTGGACCACTTTGACTGCACTCTCTGAACTGGCGTGTCCCAGAAGGTCTGTTCGCCCGCCCGTCCGGTAGCAGAGTGGCTGACGTGATATGACACATGCTGATGAACGTGCTGTACCGAGCGCGCCTCTCAGCTGTGACCTTGTGCCGGTGACTGCTGATAGCTGCTGGGAAAAACATGCTGGAGCCCTTCCCGTCTTGATCCAGTCAAACAATGGGAAGGAGCGGGGTAGAAAAGCCATGTTTAGTTCTTTACGGCGCGTTCATAGTCAGTGTGTATGGCTGGAGGCGTCTGTGGAGTACTTCACTGTTACCGCCAAGTTCGGGAGTGTGGGTCATACAGTTAGTTAGCACTGCCATTCAGGCGCCCGCAATATGTCACATGAAAACTGGGTGAATGTAATGTATTAGGTTGAGATGACAAAACAAGAGCACTATGGCAAAACATAAAGAATATATCAAAATAATAAAATCCCACATGGCATGCCTTCAAAATGTCCCAAAATATTCAAACAAAACATGACGACAAAAAAATTCACAAATGATAAAAACTGACAAGGAAAAAACATGATCACTCCTGGAGGTGAGAACAAAGTCATTTCACCACCCATCCAAATATTTCTAGAGATAAAGACCATTTCCAGTTTATAACATGCTGTATGAACCTTCCTAATTTAGCATACTATATATGTGCTAAACACAAGGAAAACAAATAGCCTACATAGTAAGTCAATTTGTGAGTCAATTCCACTTGGTAGTGAGTCAATTCCACTAAGTTATATTTTGTGTAATTGCCAATGTCAGAATTCCTAATCTTTTTAGAAGCCGTGTGTCCAGAATATACTGGGTCTTCCTTTCTCAGTGGTTATTACATACAATATATTTGAAGGACATTGTTAAAGTACCAACACATGCATTTTTAGGAATAAAATAATAAACAAGAAATGTGGCAGGTGCGATATCATAAAATGGCTGAGTCTACCCTCTCTACCAAGGATTCAATGCAGATTGCGTCCAGGACGAGGCAGCTGCTTTGTGTCGCCTTGCTGAAAGTATTCATGTCCTGCTTACGTTCAGGAATGAATGACTACAGTAAACAACATCAAAGTCGGTCTGCCTAGTCTTTCACAATGTGCTGAATGAACTGTGGCCATAAAGCAGGCAGAAGAGTAGAGACAGAGATGGATCCACAGTCGGGCTGTTGCTGGACACTTGAGAGCAGGTTATATTGTCCACCCTCTTGTAGCGTTTCATTGGTTCGGGTGGGGCCAACCTTGGGTAGACTTTGACTGGTCTTTGGGACTAATAATCTGTCAGGGTGACAAACTAACACTTGTTTGCAGTAATGTCATTGGTATCAGACAAACGTTTGGACCATTTGTTGTCATTTTGTCATTAGAATTCTCACGTTTTCCTGCAATGCTTAGTCCCCTCAAGACTACGCTGTTCGCCTCGCCTTCCCTGGCACCCAAGGTTGAGGCAGTCTGGAGGGTGCTACCATACACCTCAGTGCTACAGTGCAAGGCCACTGCCATGCTATTCCCTCTAGCAATACTTAATGCAATGTCAACAGAGACTCATTATTCATCCACTTTCAGTTAAAGTAAAAGTACAAAAAAAGAGCATTATAATTTTACCATGTTTGCCCTGTGGATATGAAAAGCAGAGCAAATGTACATTCTGCAGTTCTGTACGTTCTGCCTTTGACAACCACAGGGCAAAGAACTAAACTGAAAAGCCTCTGGAGAAACTCAAGAAATATCTCAGAAGTGCCCTGCTGCAGAACATCTCCTTTAAGGTCTCACCACAGCGGTTGGACTTGACTACTTTTAGGAATAGTAATCAGCTTAAACCGTTCTCTTCTTCTCTACTTGATGTAAAAAAAAAAAAAAATCTTCCCCTCCGAAATAAATCAATGGTTACTGGTCTTTTTTCTCCATTTGCCCAGTAAAGGGTTCCCAGTTTGATCTCGGTTGCACAATTTAATAGAAAAAGCCCCACAGCCTCCTTTTCCAGGGCCGAAGTGGGTGGAGCTTGGGGCTCTAGGTTAGTCGTGGTGTGACAGCCTTGCCGATTACTCTCCTCTATGGTACCCAGGTGATCAGGTGACATTGAGGCTGACCTTGGAGTCACCTCCCCCGCTGCCGCACTCTCCCTTGTCGTACCACCATTTGTTTTTCAATTTGTCCAAGAGGCCTTGCTCATTCAGTTTTAACACTGCCAGGTTAACAGCATTTCTTGAAACGATAAAACATAACTTGTAAGAAAAATGAACAGGTCCGTGAGAAATCTAATTATAATATTAGTAAATGGTAAAAATAGTAATAATATCAAATGATTTTATAAGGGGGAGCACGAAAAGGACAAATCGGTAAAGAATTTCACCGGTGTGGAGAGGTAAGAAGCGTTTTACAGCAAAGAAAGTGATAAATATTAGAGAGGTGGTATGCAGGGTTACATTGCTCAGAACTGAAGTGTGCGGGATGGGGACACTTTGTCATTGAGAATAGAATCAGAAGGACAACATAGAGCATGCACATACAACCCAAGTGACAGTGCTGCCATCAGCATGTTAAATGACACAAACACGTTGAACTATTCAATCAGAAGCAATGCACTGCCAGAGATGGCCACCACAGAGGATTGAGGAGGGAAAGGTTGAAGGGAAGAGAAAAACGAACGACGGGGTTGGGGGTGGGGGGCACACCAGCATACAAATGGATTTATTAAACCTGCCTAATTTAACTAAAGTACTTTCCCTTTAAAGAGAAAGAAAACGACAGAGAGAAAGAAACTGTAGAAACAGAGAACAACAGAAATGGCTTCACGTCTAGACGAGAGTTAGAGAAACACACAGCACCCATTACTTCCTGATTTACCTCAACAAAATAAAATAAAAAGCGAGGAGTGAAGAAGAGAAATTGGACAACACAGGACATCAGGGTAGGTGGAATACTATAACAACATAGACAATATTGTTATGTTATCCCACCCACCTTAATGCTGAGCCTTTGGGTGTGGCCACACCGTATCCCTTAGAGTCCAGGTTGCCGCCCACTTTCATGGTGTCACAAGGCTTCCGCTGCTCAATGTACTCGTTCATAGTTGATTCGAGAAGAAAGGCGAATTTGCCTTTCGACTTTCGCACTCGGGCAACCCCTTCTGGCGTGGTCTTGGCGAACACCGAAGGTTCGGCTGATTTCATGTAAGACCACATTTTTTCATAAACTGCTATTTTGGAGCGCTGCACTTGAGGAGAGAGGAAAAGAGAGAAGACAAAAAGGTTAGTCAGTGAAGTTTACAATGTATTAAAACACACACACACACACACACGCACGCACACACACACACACACACACACACACACACACACACAATTAAATAACACACTTTAGAAAGCAAGTCATCTGATTTTCAAATTCCTACTTTCTTTAATGCATTTAAATGAATTGATATTGAGCTCAAACTAAATACGGACTCTTGCATCAGGTTATTGATGTAATTATTAAAGGTTTCATCTAGCAGAGTGAATGCCGTTCACACACAACATTAGTGACCGATGCTGTATGTAGGGCCGACATGTTAGGATGGTGTTGTAGAGGTGAATTGTGGGTCAGGAGAATCAGCACGAACTTCACACACGCACAAACACAGATGCACATCTGAATATACAGCGTTCACCACTGTCATGACTGATCAGAGTGCAGTGCTCACAGAGAGCTGAAAAAGGAGTGGTTAAAGTGGTGCTGTTGGTACAACTAGCTGGCAACACACTACAACAGACCGGCAGGGACATGTTTCTCCTCAGTATCCATCACCAGGACGGCCGGCAGTCTGGCCAGCTGCTCCCTCCTACAACCCTCTTTTCCCCTTGAAGTCAAAATACAGGAAGTGAGTTAGAGCCCTTTGACCTTAGAGTTCTGGTGATGTCACCTGGATTAACCAGCGGGGTTGCTGCAAGAAGACGTGCTAAGAGGAGAACACAGCCAAGCCGTAGCCTGGCCTGCCCCTGAACTGCAGCTGAAAATGGCCTCCGAGTGGCCGGCGACAGATCTCCGGGGAGCTGGCTTCACACACCCAGTCAACAACAGGAGGACAAACACTGATGCTGCATTTAACTGCTGTAGGTTAGGGTGACCTCTCACCGAGTGACTGACCAAATGGGTGACCATGAAGGAAAACACTGACGGTCAGGGTGGAAACCTCTGAACGTTCTCATGACCAGAAAAACCTACGTGTATAAATAGCCGTTATAAGATTCAATGGCTGAAATAAAGTATGCGCAAAATACAAATGAACGTATGAATTATTGAACATTAGTGTTTGATATGCCACACCATTGCTGGCATCAGCACAGCTCCTCTCCAATATGTCGCGCAACGTTCGCAAATGTCAAGGCTTCCGTACCACTCTCATTAGTAACAGATGATTTTACACTCACAGCAAATTACTTTTACACGCCAGTGAATTAAGTCAAATTGAGCCGACTTAGTACGTAATCTTGAACAATGGCGAGTGAGCTTTCCTTAGAACGTATCCCCCGAATCACCACCCACAGAGGGGGTGGATGTTGCTCCTTGCATTACACACTCGTTTGAACACTACAGGGACAGAGCGTTAGGGAACCCATTGAGGGGGTGGGGTTGCTCGGCGGGGCATTCCGCGTTACACCACCAGATGTTAAAGCGTTATGGCTGTGCAGATCCATAGGTCCATATCATTGACATTATCTGTGGAAATCTGCATCTGTATGTTTGCTGCTACTTGTACCTCTGTGATTTCCAGGCAAAGGGACGATCATAATCAGTCGTTTTTGACTGATTATGATCGGCGCTGTCTTCAGCTCCGGCGAAGAAGACAAAATACACTGGGGGGTCGGGGCTATCTCACTGAAGGTCAGAGGGTATAGGGCAGTCGCACAATCCAGGTGACATGAATGAATGTGGCCATAGAGTCCAGTAAATGTCACAGAAGGTGCTTTAAATGTCAATACTGAAACCCCTGGGAGATCACTTCTGTTATCACTTAAAGGAAAAGCTCACCCATTTTCACGTCAGCTTATCTTTCCTCTTTTCGTACTCAAAGTAGCTTGTTCAAAATGTCTCTTTGGTATTTTGTTTCATTACACAGACATATTTGTTGTCACATAAAGTATATTCTATTTTCGAAAATGTGCCATAAATCCTTTAAGACAAAGTTTTATTACATTACAGGAAGTTTAAGGCCTCTGACCTGATCAGGCTAATATCACACCTTGTAGGGTAATTGCATGATAATATCTGCTCTCCCATTCTGCAGGATGGGTCCATCTAATAGAACATCAATACCCATGCATTGATAAATAAATGATATCAATGTGTGGGATACATGTCTCCCTGTACATCTTCGTGCACATTTCAGAGTTAATTGGATATGTAATGAATTCAGAGATGCTTGACATTTGGACAGTTTCAGTAGGAGGGACAGTCAAAAGGTAAATACAAGTAAATGACAGTAATAGCTCCTGACAGGATTAGATCTCCTGTATACACAGGGGTTAATTCCTTGGTTATATTAACATGTCTGCTTGCGTTACTTCTGTGTTCATGCTCAAATCTACAGTATATAAATTTATACTGTAGATTTGGCTTAAGTATCTATTTTGCTAAATAAATAAATACGAATGAGCAGATGAGTTTGTGTTGCTCCCACTGAGCAACACAAACACGTCCAGCTGTCGACAGGTCTATATATCAACTCTTCATTCATGTGCTCTGAATACTTTGTGGCCATTAGTTCAGGATCACCCCACTGGAAATCCAAAGTAGGGATGAGTCGGCAAGTAATCATTAGCATTCTGTCAGTATGCAGAGATCCTGTCCACAGATCATTCGTGGATGCTTTTGGAGTGCAAAAAGTATTAAAACTGACTCTCTGGAAATAAGTATAGCAAATCAATATCCATGCATTGTTGGATGAAATAAAACTTCCTCCTTGCATTGTGTCAACCAGAGGTCAGCAGTAATAACATGGACACACAACTCATTTCCCAACATGCATTGGGATCTAGAACAGATACATGGCTAGCTTTGGAAATGGACCGAACTCTGTTAATTTCTCTCAGTTTTTCACAGACAGGCTGTCGTGCCTTCTGTAAGTTGAAGGGGGTTAAGATGAAGGGCCATAAAACCTTTCATGTTTGAATATTATTACTCTTCCTGTTTGAAAACAAGAGGGCTGTGACTTTATCCAGAGATCAACTGCGGAAGCAGGTAATGTACTAAAGTCTGGTAAATCTTTAGCGTACTGAGAAAGTGAAGGTGAGCCATTTGAGGGATGATTTGCAAGTTTGTCATCAGAGCAGATTTCCGTTCGCCTGGTGGCTCTATGACTCTAATTAAGCTGCACATCTATCCGGAAGAATATATTTAAAATGTATCTGGAGCTTCTATTAATCAGACAGGCTTTCCCTCTCTTTGGCGCTGCGCTCCAATCTTCTCATTTTAATTAAAAGTCTCCCGGAATGGCTGCACAGTGGTGACATGCAGTTTGAACTGAGAGGGATAAGAAGTGGGTCAGTCATTATGAAGTCCCTAAACACCTGAAAATGACCTCCCCAGAAAGACGTGGGACAAATCCCCAGGCCAGCAGCCATCCTGCCAAACATATCCCCATCCATTGGCTTGTATAAATAGTCGTTTCACTGCATTTACCCTAAACACCAAGCTAGAAATACACATAAAAAAATCACTGTATTACATTTTCGATGTCCTCTGAAGACTTTAAATATTTACTATCAGATGAAGCTAAATATATAGGCACCTTTGCACATCTTAAAAAAATATTCACAAACATTCTAATTCCAAACCAAAACAATTTGGTCAACTAACCCGTTTTGGTAAATTTAGAGCATAATGATTAATGACATAGGAAATATTATAAGCATCCTGAAGCATGAACTTGGCTAAAATATCTGCAGATAAAAGCTTTTTGTAGTCATCATTGAACTTGCTCTAATTTTGAAATAGCATTTGACCCACTTTTCAGCAGCAAAGCTCTAATTCTTCAGTATTTCAGGCTTGTTCGATACCAACTGGTCTTTTCAGTTCTTCCATGAATAATGGATGTGATTTCATCTCATGTTGATCTGGACATGTGTCTGTCAGCAAACACAACGCTGATCAGTATTGCCAAAGAGCTCCAATATGTGGTTTAATTGGTAGACACCACATTTCTCACCCGCATTTAGAATTATCAGGTGTTTCATTTCAGCAGTGAGGTCTTCCTATATTCACCAACAACCAAATTAATTAAAAGAAATGAAAGAAAAGAACAGCCAGACTACAGTTAATTACAGGAGAGCAGGGTTAATGCTAAGGGGTTGCTTTGATGCCAATGGTTCTGATGGCCTTCAATGTGTGACAGATATTTATCAAGCTGTTGGGACAACTGGGTCTCATGGGTTAATGTGGCATAGTACATTTATAACTGTGAACATAGCGCTTCTAAAATGAATAATTTGTTAAAATGCTACAAAAACCTAATTCCTTACGAATTTCCGACAACATGAGAACAGGTAATGGGTAAGGTCAGGCATCACAATACTGGGGTTAGGGTTAAACACATGTCCTCTCTCCATGGGTACAAACAATCACTGGAGTCAGAGTTGGTGGCGTTTCCACCAGCCATACACAAATATACATTAATGTAACTTATACAAGTGGAGAGTCACAGATTTATGGAAACTGCCCCACGTATGACCAGCCTGGTTTTGGAGTACAATATTCAAGTCCATGTCTTGATTGAATGTTGTGGGTCTTCCAGAAGGACAAAAATCCCAAACACATATTACAAATCAGTCAAGATTAAATGTTATACTATTTATAAGTGGCAAGTGTAGTTTCCCGATCTGAATCACATCCATAATTTATGATGAGAAAACAGCAGCTGGTGGAAGCCACACCTTTTATTTGTCCAGCTTGCTCCTAAAAAGTGGGACAAACTGTGAGCAGAAATGTGCAGCTTCCGGACTGATAGCTGAAATAAGCATTTGTTGGCAGAGGCAGTGTGCAAACAAGTACTAGCTCCTGGGTGTCTATAATACTGTCCATGTAATTTGTCTATAATTTCAAAATTAGAATGGTTAAATTAAAAAAACATTTACAAAATCCATAGAAACTGAAGACTAAATGTGTTTAGGAATTTCAACTGAAAAACCACCCCATTAATTTAGTCACTCACCCTAAAGAACTCCTTGGTTGAGCCAGAGTCCAGGGTCCCATAGGCGATCTCTGTCTGCTTGGCCAGGTCCTCAGCACTCTCTATAGGAGACACCATCCGCTCCACGGTGAGGAAGGCTGCCAGGTTGGCCGTGTAGGAGGAGATGATGATGAGGGTGAAGAACCACCACACCCCCCCAACGATCCTGCCTGACAGAGACCTGAGAGAGAGTGAAGGACAGAGGGCTGTGAGGGCAGGGTGTCCATGCTACACACTGACAGAGGGATGGAGACCACTGCTTCCTCCATACCATCTGTATCTGAGGGCCACGTGTTGACAGCCCACAGACAGATAACTTGTATAAAGAGAGTAATACTGGATATTCTGGACAGAAACCATGTCTCCAAAAGAACTTACCTGTGCCTGTGTTTATGTAAATATGCATGTATACATTTGAATGAAAATCATTACAACTCCGGAAAAAATTATAACAGACCACTGCAAAAGTCGAAAAGGAAGGTTTTGGGTGAGGAACAGAAGGGTTCAAATGAAGAGACCACTGCAAATTGAACGCTTCTGTTCCTCACTCAAGACTGTCCTTTTAGACTTTTGCAGTGGTCCCTTCATTCTTTCTGGAGCTGTATATTTGTTTACTGTAGACGAAGTCCAATTCCATTATACGGGAGCAGACCTTCTTAATTGCCTCATGTCCTATGCCTACAAGGATAGGTATGATATACCTCCCTGAAAAGACCTGATGAAAATCCCTCTAGATGGAAACGATGTTTGTTCCTTCTCAATAGAGACTGGAGGTAGAGCTCCTGAGTGCACACTCTGTTTTATCATGTTGCTTGTTTTGGGCCTGCACCCTGATAAGGACCTGTGTTTGATCATAGCCTCAGATAGATGCCAGTTAATACTTGAGAATATAGATCATTTCTTAGTCTAACACCACAGGGTTAATGCTCCTTAAAATGGAAAACGTGTTCCTGTAGATGCTGTTCCAGCCCTGTTGCCCTGTTTTGCCTGCATGGAGGGCTGTGTTGTGGCTGAACAATTCCAGTTACAAATACAAGTTGTCTCGCATCTGCTTGAATGAGGCTGACAATTCCCATTAGTTGGCTACCTGCTAACCTTAAGCTTTTTGTAGTCTATCACATAATCCCATCTTCCAAGAGGGAAAGAGACAGACATTTAATGGTGTTCATTAAATCCAGGACTTTCACTTCAAATAGTCCCTGACAGAAATAAAATCCAGCCTCATGTTTTTTGTTTTATTTTATTATGTTACAATGATTAAATTGCTTCATTTTCTTCAACTGTACATGGGAGTCCATCACTCTGCGGTTATTGACTTAATACCTCACAACAAAACAAATTGTTATCATGGACAGTAAAATAACTGAGGAACAAATCCGAACGATCCATGTTTAAGTGCTGATCTCAGAGGACCATTATCCTGCAGACCTGTAGATATCCCCACTCAGGTGAGACTGATTCTCAGCTCTGATATTCATTGCCAGGAACACTCTCTCATTGATTTCCATTCAGATGCACAACAATGGCCTAACATCTCTGACAGACTGAGAAGGGACGTCTTGAACAATGACAGCCCCCTAAGAAGGTACCAGGGACACCACAACTGGAGATGGAGTGAATGAATGAAAAGAGGGGGGTATGCATTTCTTTATATATGACAAATGATAAAATGAGTCATGTTAACTGAATGCTATTAGGGGGTTTCATCAGAGTGCCAATGCATCAAAATGTCTTCCACTTTAAATACATTATATGCACCAGGCTGATGACCGTAAAATGGGACATGCAGCAAAAACACGGTAGCCCTCCAAGAGTCATGGGGAATAGGGGAAACTACTCACGGATGTAATGACCCTGTGCATCTTACAGTCCCCGGCATGGTGGATATAAGTTATTTTGTGGATGCAATGCATCACTGCTTGCAGGCAGCCTGGTGAAAAGCTGTGAGAGAGTGAAGAATGGGGTGTGGCGAGTGTGTAGAGGATGACAGAAGCACGGAGTGAATGTGTATGGGTGGTGTACTGATGGTGTACGGGGAGTGTGTGGATGGGTGGCGGGTGGTGCATGAGGTGCATGGGCGGGTGACGGGTGGTGCATG
>JACXGJ010007294.1:0-30994 GCA_016801105.1 Esox niger | reverse complement strand
GACTGATGTTGTCTATGAGTGAGGGCAGACTGATGTTGTCTATGAGTGAGGGCAGACTGATGTTGTTTATAATTGAGGGCAGACTGATGTTGTCTATGAGTGAGGGCAGACTGATGTTGTCCATGAGTGAGGGCAGACTGATGTTGTCCATGAGTGAGGGCAGACTGATGTTGTCTATGAGTGAGGGCAGACTGCTGAAGAGGAGGAGAAAGAGTAAAGGTGTCGGGAAGGATGAGAAGGTTGAAGTGTAGAGGTGTTGAGTAGGTTGAGGTCTGGCCTGAAATAGGCCTAGCCAGCGATGTCAGAAAGTGAGAGTGTGTGTAGAGACATATCTTGTTTTTAGGGCACAACTCTGTTCTTCTCCATCCAGAAGTGGTGCTGACAATAGCAATTTCAGTTCGACCTTCGTCACCAGCTGCTCACCAGCCGGTACAGCCTGGCATGAGCTTAGCTACCTGTCTGTTGTTCTGGTGCTCTTCATTTATTTATGTTGTGTTTTTTTGTCTGGCTGATTAAATCCATAAAATATGTCTAGGAGGTATTGCAATCTTAAAAGCCTATTGCCTGACTGAGTCAGACTATTATGGTTTGTCCACTTCCTTTACAGTATGTAAATGATTACCTAATAAGCCTACCAGAATGTACAGTGGGGCAAAAAAGTATTTAGTCAGCCACCAATTGTGCAAGTTCTCCCACTTCAAAAGATGAGAGAGGCCTGTAATGTTCATCATAGGTACACTTCATCTAAGAGAGACAAAATGAGAAAAAAAATCCAGAGAATCACATTGTAGGATTTTTTATGAATTTATTGGTAAATTCCTCTGTAAAATAAGTATTTGGTCACCTACAAACAAGCAAGATTTCTGGCTCTCACAGACCTGTAACTTCTTCTTCAAGAGGCTCCTCTGTCCTCCACTCGTTACCTGTATTAATGGCACCTGTTTGAACTTGTTATCCGTATAAAAGACACCTGTCCACAACCTCAAACAGTCACACTCCAAACTCCACTATGGCCAAGACCAAAGAGCTGTCAAAGGACACCAGAAACAAAATTGTAGACCTACACCAGGCTGGGAAGACTGAATCTGCAATAGGTAAGCAGCTTGGTGTGAAGAAATCAACTGTGGGAGCAATTATAAGAAAATGGAAGACATACAAGACCACTGATAATCTCCCTCGATCCCGGGCTCCACGCAAGATCTCACCCCGTGGGGTCAAAATGATCACAAGAACGGTGAGCAAAAATCCCAGAACCACACGGGGGGACCTAGTGAATGACCTGCAGAGAGCTGGGACTAAAGTAACAAAGGCTACCATCAGTAACACACTACGCTGCCAGGGACTCAATCCTGCAGTGCCAGACGTGTCCCCCTGCTTAAGCCAGTACCTGTCCAGGCCCATCTGAGCATTTGGATGATCCAGAAGAGGATTGGGAGAATGTCATATGGTCAGATGAAACCAAAATATAACTTTTTGGTAAAAACTCAACTCGTCGTGTTTGGAGGAGAAAGAGTGCTGAGTTGCATCCAAAGAACACCATACCTACTGTGAAGCATGGGGGTTGAAACATCATGCTTTGGAGCTATTTTTCTGCAAAGGGACCAGGACGACTGATCCGTGTAAAGGAAAGAATGAATGGGGCCACGTATCTTGGGATTTTGAGTGTAAACCTCCTTCCATCAGCAAGGGCATTGAAGATGAAACGTGGCTGGGTCTTTCAGCATGACAATGATCCCAAACACACCGCCCGGGCAACGAAGGAGTGGCTTTGTAAGAAGCATTTCAAGGTCCTGGAGTGGCCTAGCCAGTCACCAGATCTCAACCCCATAGAAAATCTTTGGAGGGAGTTGAAAGTCCATATTGACAGCCCCGAAACCTGAAGGATCTGGAGAAAGTCTGTATGGAGGAGTGGGCCAAAATCCCTGCTGCAGTGTGTGCAAACCTTGTCAAGACTTACAGAAAATGTTTGACCTCTGTCATTGCCAATGAAGGGTATATAACAAAGTATTGAGATGAACTTTTGTTATTCACCAAATACTTATTTTCCACCTTAATTTACCAATAAATTCATAATAAATCCTACAATGTGATTTTCTGGATTTTCTTTTCTTTTTGGCTGACTAAATACTTTTTGCCCCACTGTATGTGTAGACATTTCTAATATACACAATATTGCACATTTCTTTCAAAATGATGTGGAGATAAAATTAAAGAGTTGTCTTTTATTGGAAGTTTAATGACTTTTTTGTCAACTTAATATATATTATTTGGCTGTGTTAGACCTGTTTCACTGAATTCTAATTAATTTGTGTTGTAGTTGGATGCAGAGCTAACAGATGCTGCTCACTTGTAAACAAACTTCACACCCACAAGTAGCCTAAAAGTAGCCAGTTTGATTGGTTGTGCCAACATTCATGAATACACAACTCAACCATGCATTAGAGATGAACAATTTCTCACTTCAAAAATGGAGGTCATGCCATGTAGCTTAAATATATTGAGCTCTCTAAAAAGCCTCCATTTAAACATGTTTTAGACTGAACTTATTGGGCTGATCCCACATCCTCCTCCGTCATAATGGCTCAAATGTGTTTTCTCTTCAGGTTTTCATGCATCTCGTTCCTGCTTCCGTGGGCCCTAGGTCAGCTTGCATGTTTTGTGGTCTGCTGTTTATGTCTCCAGTGTAAACTTCTTTCATGCTTAAGATTTTGGTCGTACAAAACTTTCCAGTGGTGTAGCCTCTGGCTTGTTTCAATCTTTTTTGTTCTAATGTTAATGATGCATTTTTTGTCATCAACAAAACATGTTCAGTTATTTCCTGCACCGCTAACAGCAACTGTGTTTTTTATATTAAGAATAACATCTTAATTGAAAATAATAATTATTTTTATAATGTAGGCCTACATTTGTAAGGTTTGTATTGTTGGGTGTTTCATTGCAATCAGAATACACCTATTCCATCTGTTTGAATACAGAGTGAATGAATGGGCTTAATAGGAAGCTACAACACTATGCAATTTATACAACCAATCAAATTCAGTCATCAGTCAAATTTATTTAAAAAGCCCTTTTTACATCAGCAGGTGTCGCAAAGTGCTTTTACAAAACACCCGGCCTTAAACCCTTTAGGAGCAAATAACAATAGTGTTGAATTTCAGACTGATGTTCATCATAATAACATTATTTATTTATTTTCTTAGCACTTTCATCAGAGGCACTTTTTATTGAATTGTACCCTCTATGCCTACCTGAAACCAATGTTATATTTCCAAATAAACAACTAATGTATAAAAAAATTACATTAAAATAAGACAAATGTGTTGGACAGAGTGAGTTATCTGTGTGTCACAAGCATGGAGTTGCTGTACACTAATCTTTGAAGCTACTGTGTTGGTTATGTGAGCGCTAGCTCATAAGCCCATATTTTCAGTTGCTGACAAATTGTATTACATGCTTTAAGCAAAATTATAATATACGCTCAGATACAAAATGTATCTCTTACTTAAACATTAATATGAGTGCTTACACAGACAAAATCCCAAATGTAGCTATATCCCAAAATTTTCAATCCCAAATCTATGAAAAAGTAATGACTTGGGGGTATTTTACAATCACTTATCTGCAACTTCTAATTTTACTGGCATGAAGAAGTATCACTACAAATCCATAACTTAGTAATGGCAAGTCTGATTGTAAAAAGGTACATAGATGTAAGTCATATATATACAGTGCCTTGCAAAAGTATTCACCCCCTTGGGTGTTTTGTTGCCTCACAACCTGGAATTAACATGGATTGTTTGAGGATTTGCATCATTAAATTTACAGAACATGCCCACAACTTTGAAGATGTTTTTATTTATTTATTGTGAAGCAAACAACAAAATAACCGAAAAAGTCAATGTGCATAACTATTCACCCCCCTAAAATCAATAATTTGTAGCGCCACCTTTTGCAGCAAGCACAACTCCAAATCGCTTTGGATAAGTCTCTTTGTGCTTGCCACATCTTACCACTGGGATGTTTGCCCATTCCTCCTTGCAAAACTGCTCCAGCTCCTTCAAGTTGGATGGTTTGTGCTTGCGAACAGCAATCTTTAAGTCTGACTACAGATTGAGGTCTGGGCTTCGACTAGGCCATTCCAACACATTTACATGTTTCCCCTTAAACCACTCAAGTGTTGCTTTAGCTAGCAGTGTGTTTGGGGTCATTGTCCTGCTGGAAGGTGACCCTCCGTCCTAGCCTCAAATCACGCACAGAGTGGTACAGGTTTTGCTCAAGAATATCCCTGTATTTAGCACCATCCATCTTTCCCTCAACTCTGACAAGTTTTCCAGTCCTGGCTGCTGAAAAACATCCCCACAGCATGATGCTGCCACCACCATGTTTCACTGTGAGATTGGTGTTCTTTGGGTAATGTGATGTGTTGGGTTTGCGCCAGACATAGCGTTTTCTTTGATGGCCGAAAAGTTACATTTTAGTCTCATCAGACATTTTTGGAGTCTCCCACATGCCTTTTGGCAAACTCAAAACGTGCCATTTAGTTTTTTGCTGAAAGTAATGGCTTTCTTCTGGCCACTGCCATAAAGCCCAACTCTATGGAGCGTACGGCTTATTGTCGTCCTATTTAGATACTCCCGTCTCTGCTGTGCAGTTCCTCCAGGTTTACTTTCGGTCTGTGCTGCCTCTCTGATTAATGCCCTCCTCGACCGGTTTGTGAGTTTTGGTGGGCGGCCGCCTCTTTGGAGGTTTGCTGTTGTGCCATGTTCTTTCCATTTGGTTATGATAGATTTGATGGTGCTCCTGGGGATCATCAAAGATTTGGATATTTTTTTATAACCTAACCCTGACTTGTACTTCTCAACAACATTGTCCCTTACTTGTTTGGAGAGTTCCTTGGTCTTCAAGGCAGTGTTTGGTTAGTGGTGCCTCTTGCTTAGGTGTTGCTGCCTCTGTGGCCTTTCAAAAAGGCGTGTATATGTACTGAAAGGTCATGTGACACTTAGATTGCACACAGGTGGACATCATTTCACTAATTATGTGACTTCTGAAGGTAATTGGTTGCACCAGAGCTTTTTATGGGCTATATAAGAAATGGGGTGAATACATATGCACATGCCAATTTTCTGTTATTTATTTCTAAATAATAATTGTATGTATATATTTTTCTCATTTCACTTCTCCAACTTAGACTATTGTGTTCTGATCCATCACATACAATTCAGATAAAAAAAAACATTGAACTTAAGCTGTAATGCAACAAAATAGGTAAAATGCCAATGGGGGTGAATAGTTTTGCAAGGCACTGCAGGTAGAGACATTGAACATCACAAAAACATATTTTTTTATTTTTTTATTTGAACCCAAAGATGGAAGTGGTTATGTGACTTTAATATGTACGCTCATCCTAAGCCTATGTAGTCCATGTTACATTAGCCTTTTTAAGAAATATTTTCTTACAAGCTTCCCTGCTTCTGCCACCATCCCCCTCCTAGCCAGGCTGAAGGTTGGTGATGTTCCTCTGCAGTCACATGCTTTATGAGGAGGTAGAAGAGATTTTGGCACATAGCACTTAATGAAAAATTACTGTTATGTTTAGTACCGTTGTGCAATTTTCCATTTAACCACAGGCTTCAACCATCATTTATAACGCTGGCATCAACCATATTTTAAGACACAGGCCTCCCTGCCATTTTTTTAGCAAAACACAATGTCAGCCATTCACTGGCCCTGTTAAATAAAACCAAGCATTTATTCAAATAAGGTTTAATTCTTGTTTTTGTAGGCAAAGTTATTGCATGTTAATCATGGTTTCCTAAACCTCCCCTCAGATCCCCTTATATTTTAGTTTTAACCCTAAATTTGCACACCGGATTCATTTAGTCAGCAAATCATCGAGCTGTAGACTGATTTAATCAGCGTTGTCAGTTTAGGGATAAAACTATAATGTGAAATCTCTGGGGAGGCCTGAAGAGCACTTTGGCAAATCCTGTTTGGGCAATTTTGTCTATTGTTAACGGCATCCTGGAAGAATACATGGCAACACATATTGCTGTTTGTGATTTAATATGATTGCTTTAGCATATATGCAGGCTTTTTAACCATTGAAAATCCAATACTGCGCTATATTCAATTCAGTAATATGGGTTTGTGTATCCAGTGCGGTGGCTTTGCTCAAATGAACGAGCTGGAGCATGACGCAGAGACTTAGATAACCTTTAAAGGTTAATGGTCCTTCCCATGGGGCTGAGTGCCTCTGAAACACTGCCGGTAGTTGGGTCATGAAGTCAGAGATCACTGACCTGTACAGAGAGGAACACTATGATACACATGTGAAGGGACAGGAAGCCTTACGGTCTAATGGTCTGCATAGTGTTTTCCATTCTGTGTCTTTTACTGGTGCTCAGAAATGGACACTGAATCAGAATGAATATAGAGTTATTCCTGTAAATGCTGTGCTCCTTTGACCTTTGAATACTTGTGTAACAAATCCTGGAGAGACGTAGTTCTTGGATTCACGTGCAGAACGCAGACAGATTTATTACAGTATTACAGTACAGCAGTACAGTATTAGCACAGTATTATTAGCACAGTACAGTATTAGCAGTACAGAACAGGACAAGGCAGAGCAGTGGTCGTTGGACAGGCAAAGGTCAATAAATAAGTACCAATAGACAAAGCACACGTACATTTAGTATAAAGCTAAATTCGAAAGTCAAAGGAACGCCTAAGGTTTGGATTGAAACTCAGTATATACAAATAGAAAGAAGAGGTTCTGTACAGCGTCTCACATAAACAGTAACTCACAAATGGAGAATGGCTAACAGATTAGTGATATACGAAACTAAATTAGGCTAAAGTAAACGCAGATGTGCCAAGATCAACGGAAACAATATAAAGACAAGTGCAATCAGTTTTTCTTGGAAGGGGTATTGAGACTGCTGCTTCCGGGTTAGGCTGCTTGGTTGACCTCCAGTTTGTATGAGACTTTAGACTCTGGCCTTGAGCCGGGATGTATCCAAAGAGAAAATTATAGGCTAATATGTATCTGTACAGGGAAAGAATAAAGACTGTCATGGTTGAGATGCTTTGTTGTTCTTTGTGATGCGAAAAAGGTTTATACAGGAATGTGTGCAGGAGCCCGGCTAATCTAACTCCATCCACTTTCAGCTTCCTAATCACCTGTAATCTGGTGCCAGCCACAACAGGGATCTGTATTAGCAGCAGACTGAAAACCTCAGTAAAACCTACCTCTGTGTTAAGAGACTGTGCTGACGGTGACAGTATCAGTGTACCACTGATAAACGGGTTTCTGCCTTTGAATGGGGCGTTATAATCTTCCAAACCTCTGTGTTAGTGGTTGAACTCCATTTCATTGAGCCAGTGATGGGATGACGGCGGCTGCCGTTCGCACCTCACCGGAGGCAGGCTAAGAACATTCCATTAAAACAGCATGGTCACTTAGTAGGGAGGCGACACAGATTTCATCGATTCATTTGCTAATTAGCTTAATTGAAATTCACCATACAACGTTGGTGTGGTTGGAACACATTTTTAAGGAGTTTTGCGGATTTTATTGATGGTATTCACGTGTTAATATCAATTATACATGTTACATTGTGGCAAAAAAATAATAAATCAGTATCTCCTTCTCTCCACCTTCATTCTCTGCCCCCCCTTTCCTTTCCGGATATATAAACTACTGGTTCTCCATCAGCCCATTCATCGTGTTTGTATACAAGGTTTACTGGGTCTAATTATGAACCATACGTTGGCACCCAGAAAATCACAAAACCACATCATACTTTTACATGATACTCCAAGATGTATTCAGTGGTCAAGAACCCCCTCTCAGTTTTCCATGCTCTCGTCCTCCCTCCCTCCCTCCCACTCCGTATCTTACGCCTCTCTTCCCTGCACTCTCTCGCTCTGTCTCTCGTTGAACACACGCTCAGCACACTCTCCTACCTCACACACGGACGCTCGGGTGCCGCCGAAGCCTTTCGCTAGCTAGAGTTTTATCTCCCCCAAGGAAAAGTGCCGCCAGTGCGGACAACAGGACAATGTTCTGGTCCTGACTAACATTGAATGGATTAGCCGTCTATTCTGAGCACTAATGAGATCAGGGTGTCAGTGGAGACATGGGTCGCAACGGCAGGGTACCTTTTGTTGAGCTCCTTGGGGAGTGTGTTCCCTGTCAACTCTTCAGCCCTGGAAATGGCGTTGTGATGCTGAACAAGGAAGACGCGCTGCAGGCGGATGCCAGCCGGTAGAAATTACATGTTTTCCTTAGACTGGTTTGTGGTGTGGATTCCTAGTAGTGGTGGACAAAATGAAGTACCAGAAATACATCACGGTGATGCAGATGGCCATGGGAGTGACTGCCATCAACCGAGACAATTGCATCCCCCCTAAGAGACAGTTGTGGTAAGTATGAATATCAGCTCCGGGTGGGAGGACCGGGGTGATGCTGAGGAGAGGAGGACAGCGGAGCGTGCGAGCGGCTACTGTTTCACTCTTACCTAATGACAGCAGGGAGGAATAGAGGCGCCTGACACAGCCATTGTACTTCTGCTCCGGCGGCATCATTAGCTTGTTAGCTTTGTTGTCAGTGAGAGTGGAAGCCTCTGTGTGACATGCTTAGTTAGGGTGAGCAGCAGCTGTTTGCGGAAGTCATCTCAGGCTCTCTGTCAGTGCTCAGTAATGCTACAGTTTTACCCGGCTGTGGTAGCGCGATGGGAGCGGAATTGGCTCTATCCGTGTTTTTCTGGGCAGGGCGATTGTCAGCCTGAACAGGTACATGGTTCTGTCCTCTATGTGTTTAGGAAGGGTAGATTGTGAAACCTGGATGATGTATCTGTGCCTACATTAGCAGGCTTATTTAAACGCCATGGTTGAAGTGTTCCCGTGTGTCTCAGGAGGAGGATTTCTGTACATGGTTGTAATGTATCTTCTCGTGTGTTGGTATTAGGCAGGGGGATTGGATTCCAGTACATTCTACTTGCATTTGTGCCTCTGTTCTCCAGAGGAATACATTGTGATAATCTGGAATGGAAAACCAGAGGGAAACTATGAATATATTATTATCTAGACAGAAATATGTCTGATGAATAATATCTTAGTCTGATGAGTACAATGTTGACTCGACATCAGAGTGCACGTTGTTCCTGTCTTTGGGACAAATCCAATTACGTTTCATTTGCTATTCATACAGTCCATTTCCTAACCACTATAGTATTTATTAGAAATGTATATACTACCGTCACAGTCTGTATGATTGGATATTATTAATAGTTCAAGTGAACCGCATGAAAACATGCAGCATGACAAATTGCATTGTACAGTAGGTATTCGTGGTGAATACTCCAGTAAAACAGGGCTATGGATACATAGTAAGGTTGTTACCGGGGAAACCTGCTGAGGGATCGGGGTGTATCTAATCAGTGCCCTGTCATGCTCTTTTGGCTTTGCTCTGTGATGCAGGTTTCAGTCTTTCCACCTGTCTGTTAACAACCAGTCGGATCCATCCATTATACAGTATCCAGATATGACCACGCTATATTCACCTTTACCTTCTAGCTCAGTGGTTCAGTTCAGTTCATCCTGAGGCTATATGCTGCAGTCGTTTACTGCAGCATTCGGGGTAAAACCAGAACAAAAGCAGAGCGCCAACGACACGATCATGAAATCAGACCCTTACTGTTGCAGGATATCTGATAAGGTTAACAGGATAACCTTGTTAAAGACCTGAACAAATAACAACATCAATCATTGGATTAGGAATCAATGCAAGGGATTGGTTGGTATTTCTTGGTTGAAAGCTTTCGTCTGTAATCCAGCCATGTCAAGTGACATTATCCATTCAAATGATTGGGTATTAATCTTGGATTACAAAGTAATTCTTTTTTTGTTTCATTTCAGCCCATTTAGCTGAGCTAAATTTGATTCAAAGTATGAAGAAGATTCCAAATCACCTGTCAAAGGCTTTAGATAGGCATGCTTTCTTTCACCAATTAGACTGTGGACCAATCACGTCAGATTTATTTTACATCAATATCTTTTAATGAGCTTATCTAAAAAATCACAGCCTAAAAGGTTGAAAGAGTAAATAATGTGTTATATTCCAGAATGTTTTCATCCTTTCTGACCTCTGTAAATGTTGTCACCACAGAGCACAGCATTGAGCACTGAGGTTATTTGTTTTTACACTTGTGGCTTTAGCTGGTGGGTCTCAGGGTTGTCACATCCCAGTCTGGTAGAGGTAGGGGCGCCCATTAAGATCAGACAACCATACGGATACGTTTAATTGCCTCCAGGCAAAAGCTAGTTAACCCAACCAACTGCTATGCTGGCTTCTCCATTTCAAATTTACAACGATTGCTGCCTTTATTTTGTCCTGTATTATGAACCTACCCCAAAAATTCTATTCCTGCACTGTCATTCTCTACATGTTATCAGCCAGACTCTCCTTCCACTGCTGTTGTTTAGATGACGTTAAAATAAGGGGTGTTGTACAAATCAGTGGCATCAGCTATTGGATCATCCCTAACCAATCCCAGTATCAAAATGAATGATACATTCTCAAAATGTTGCTTTAATTAAAACCCATGCGTCTTCTGTCTTTGGCCCAACCCATCGGTTTCTGGGACCAATCCGATTGTTTTGGCAACTGGGTAGTCCTTGGGGAGGCGTTCAGAGATTCACGGTCCTTGCGGAGAAGAAACGAACGTCCATGGGCGTGGTATAGCGTTTGTCCGGAGCAGGAGTTTGGGTCACCAGGCGATTTGTGTACCCAGATGTCTGCTGCTTCCTCGACAGTGTAGCCTGGTGTCATTCTTTCCACCTGTTTAATGATGCATGAACAGCACCTCCCCCCTGCCGCCACCCAGTCACCATTCACCCCTCCCTGAAACCGTGATGCGGAAGATAACCACAAATGACAATGGCGTGCCTCAGTTACCTCAGTGGGTGACAGAGAGCAGTTCCCCATCACAATGCGGCAGCCTTCAGGTGGCAGACAACCCTCCTCAAGCAATAACAACCTTCGGTTCATGTCCAGTGGTCAAATGATCTCTGAAGTAGTCTCTCTCAGGGAAACACTGGCTGTTTATTTGTTTGGTCCATTTAGCGAATCGCATGTTACTACGTGACGTGGTTGTAATCTCCTCAGCTGGTTTATGGCACTAGGGGACTGAAAGGAACTGATTGCATTGGGTTTATTGACTCTTGGCTGCCCCCATGTCCAGCCCTATATGGTTCCTTCACCTCATGCATTTGAATTAGGCACTGTTCACAAAAGCAGTAAGTCAGTATAGCAGACATAGCAGGATGCTCTGTGTGGAGCCAAAACTAACCACACTGATATGTATTTGAGGACAACAGTTAATGCAAATTATGACTGCTGGATACTGTAATATTGAAATGGTTATATATAGAATATAAACAATAAGGCACTCGGGGTGTGGTATGTGGCCAATATACCACAGCTAAGTGCTGGTCTTAGGCACAACACATTGCAGAGTGCCTGGACACAGTGCAAGATGCCTCCCGAGATTTGCAGAGAGAAAAAAGGAAGTATTGCTTCATGTTTTATTATGATGAACTGACTGAACTATGATATAACACATTACCTGAAGAGATAGTGATCTCTCTCTCTCTCCCTCTCTCTCTCTATCATCAGATGAATACTCTTCATGTATGTAGTTGATGCCCAAAACTATAGTTTTTAAAGCGACGGTACATTAATGAACAGGCAGCAGACATCTAGGAAGTATGTGACTTCACGCTAATGTCACTACGATAATGGCTCTTAAAAAAGCCTGGCCGGAGGAGTAATGACAACGAGGCCTATCAGACATTTATGCCCGCCAGTTAGATACAGACGTGGAGTACTCTGTTGAAATCAGTGAGTCAGAACGATGCTTCACGATGGAATGACTCACTGGCAGGCTGACAAGATGGAATCACTCCCTGCGCCACATACACGAAACGACAGGATGAACTAACTCATCTCATGTCCCTCTCCTATTGTCTTCTGCATGGTCTTAGATGTCTCTTTTTACATTTTTCACACGTCTAGGGAGACAACGTGACTGCACTGTTTCTGTGTCTCTGCCTTGTCAGGAGAGACTCATACTAAAGTTGCCTCACACAGCAGGAGTCGGCAACTAGATTCAGCCATGTTCCGATGTTTTTACAGAGTGGATTGTCATGTGTGGCACTTATAATAATTTGAACATGAACATCAAGTAATCAGTAGAAAAGGTTGTATATAAAAAGGTCTCTTTGTACATTTATTTGAGGACTTGGGATTTTGCAGCCTGACCCCACAACGTACTCAAACATATTCAGGCTGATTCGTAATAGTATATTAATGTGATTGAGGTATGGTTTGAAATGCCTCGAAAATATATTGGGAAGTTTAGAAAAACATCAAAGGAGATCATCATGTGATAATTGTGTATGATCTTACATGAAGAATGTATTTCGATTTCATTTCCCTTATATAGTGCCATCTTCTGTCTATGTTGCATGGATTTGTACAATTCATTTTGAAAGTGATTTCTTGAGATTTTGTAGAGTTACAGACCTATTTCTTTTGCCAACTATCTACACACACAGTACCCAATAATGATCCTCCAAGTTTTCCAAATTATAAAAATAAATGTACATCTAATGTGTATGTATTCAGACCCTTTATTACGTACTTCCTTGAAATGCCTTTGGCAACAATCACGGCTGCCAGCTTTGCAAACCTGGATTTGGGCAATATCTCCCATGCTTTCTTGAAGATGCATTGGCAGATTGGTTGGGGAGTTTTAGTGAACTGTGAACTTCATTTATGTGGTTTGTTTCTGCTCGCAATGCAGCATTTGTGGCTTGGGGAACACAGTTTCAATTCATACATTTGGATGATGTTAATAATGCTTATTTCAGATTTGGACCAAAGGACAAAGTGACTCAATGGGCCTTCAAAAACAACTCAGAGTAAGCGTAATTTCAGTCAAAAAGGTATCTAGGTCAAACTGTGCCTTTATATCTATAACAACAAAATATGCTGAGAGTATGGGGGGAGAATACTTTCTAAAGCCACTGTGTGCACCCTGTTGTCTTTCATTTCTGAATTATTATGAAGGTTATTTTTTTACATTTGCTGAATATTTTTTTTGCTATTATGAATAGTTAGGCTCTTATAACTACCTGTATGTTTGTTATAGGAACAAGAAACATTAGGCCAAAACCATCTGTTTGGTACATTAAGAATAAGAATGAAGTGAATGGTACCGTCAGCAATTACAAATGACCTTTTGACAAAGGAAGACCTCTACAGTGGATGACCCAAGAATGTTCAGCATGATAAAGTCAACTACAACAAGGATGCAGGCATGCATTCGTCAGCCACTACTGTTTGCAGAAGATTTGAACAGCCAAATAACAGAGGCCAGACTGCAATTCTGACTATTCAGCTCCAGTCCTGGAGGGCCACATGTGGTTTCTGCCTACACAGGGTAGTTTCTCAAACTTACACCCAGGTCTGAATAGGTCCCTAAGTAGGAGAGGATTAAAATCAGAAGTGTTTTGGCCCTCCATGACCAGAGCCATTAAAAACATCTGTTTGAAAAACAAGTTTGTGTTTACAATGTTTTCCTTCAGTTGATTTCACCAAATCCAAGTATAGGTCAGGCTAATCAAATCATTTGTTTGTAATGTTAGTAACTTTTAGAAGTGAGGTTTTCATTGTGCAGTTATTTCATTTATCTTTTATGCTCCATGCCCAGAAAGCATCACAATTGTACACACTCTGTGTTTCTGATTGTAAATGTATGTATGTGTCACCTAAAATAGGCAAGTTTCTTAGTGCAGCTGGAGAAGCAGTCAGGAGAAAGATCCCGTGTGGCTATAGCGTGCTAGGCTGTTGGTGTCTTTATTTGCCTCTCCACTGGGGGTCGTCCAGTTTAGACGTGACCGTTGGCCTGTCATGTTTGATACATGTCTAAATGCTTAATCTGTCCATCCATCTGTCTGAGTTGTCTAGCCTACCTAATCAGGATGGCGATCCCTCTCATCCTGCTTGTCTGTCCGCTGTTCTCCTGTTCACCTCATGTCAAAGGGCTTACATGTGCTCACTGAGTGTAAATAACGCCCTGCTGCTTTTTTACTCCTCAAATAGACTTTCCAGGGATGTCCACTCGGTTTTATATGCTTGACGTCGTTCTTTGGCGTGAGAGGATGTTGTTCATCTCGGGGTTGGAACTGAGAAGCAGCATCATGTGTGTCTAGTCCCCCCCCCGCTGCAGCAGGGGACCTAAATCATATGAGAAGTAGTAGTGGAAGGGCCCAGGGGACTGACTGGATGTCCAGCCAGGCTCAGCCAGGAGAGCCCCTAGAAGGGCATTTGCTGACTGGACCGTCCTTCGGTCTCTCAGACTAACTGGTTGGAACAAAATGGAAACGTCTGTGATGCACAGCCAATGTGTGTAATGGCCCCGATCCAATAATACATGTCTGCTCTGTTCTTAGTTCCTCTACTTATCATTTTTTCCAAGTCCCCTACAGTGAAAACAGGGATCTGTCTCACATGCTTTGGCCTTCACTGATGTGGTGAAAGTGCAGACAATTGTTCTGCCAAGTGCACACTTCGTCAGGACCTGTCATAACAGCATACTTCAAAGGTACTTCAACATCGTAGTGCTGAAGGTCCTAGTCCTCTCCAGTGGATTTGGACACAGTGGCCTTACGGCAAACTGGCATTGGCCATTAGTTTTGATCAATCTCACTGCTGAATAGGTATTTCGGACAGCTTAAAATTAGCTTCGCATTTGGATGTTCATTTCAGACCGTCTGCTTTGGTTGGAATAGGCAAAAAATATTCTCGAGTAATTTTATATATTTTTTTAATAAATATTAGCTTTTAGCTAGTGTCATATTGCTATTGCTGATATCATTCTGTTATCATTCTTTATCAGTTTAGTTGATTATGTCAAATTAATTTTTTACTAGATGTTTATCCAGTTATTGTAAATTGTACAATTACAGAAAGAAAATGTGTATTCGTTATCATATACTTTATACATTTTCTGTTCACTATCTGACTTATTTTTGTTGATCTTGTTATTACAATATATATATAGACTACTTTTGTGTGACATAGTTTGCATTTCTTGAAATTAGCAGCGTAATCAGAAGCAACATATTTATTTAATTTATAACACGGTTGGTATTAACATTGGACTGAGCAATTACATTGGTTTCGACCAAGTATTTTCTGATTGTCGCATCCCTATTGAATAGCATTTAAAATGTTTTCTGCTGAAATGCTGATGGTTCAACAAAGGACAAACCTTTATGGCACTAAATGCATAGATACTCAGAATAGAGAGTGGATAGTTGATTTTATATCCTATGAGAAAGCAAGTTGATTACCTGAAATGTGTTGCTACTGTGCCCTAATAGTTCTTTAAATGTGTTTGCTTGCTTAATAGACAGCTGAGTGCAATGTCAGTAAGAATATCTTTCATATGAAGGTTGACTGATAATGTTCTGTTGTTGTGTACTGTACTGTATATCTTTAACATTACTTCCTGTTTTTCAAGGTCATGCACTTCGATGGAAAGCTCTGCTCACAGGTGTCACTTTACACTGACTTGCCACATAGACCATGCAGAGTCATCATTATTGTTACTACAATGTAGCAGAGCCTCAAAGCACCAACTGTTGTATTTTACTGATTAGACATGGTTAGTGGATGGCATGGGCCTTAAACTGGCGTATTTCAAAACGATCACAACTATTGCAGTGATTCGATAAATGGATTTTATGATACATAAAAATTGTAACAGAAGTTATCCATAATAGATGCTTTGCTGCTAAAGCTCTGGTAGGTGATCACTACCAAATATAAAACCTCTGTATGAAGCATACCTAGAAAATGTGGTACAGATGTATCACATACATTTGATGTCATTAGTAGACGTTTTTCAAACCCAGACATATTGTATGATACTTAATATAGAAAAACAACTCACTCAAGTCTTTTAGCCAAAGGCAGTGATATACTGTACTTCACACAACAATCTCCTTTGACCGCATAACCAAGAAACGAACCTACTTGATGTTAGATAATGTTGTTTTTTGTAGTTGTTTTTTACAGGGTCCTAAACTTTAACCATTCAGAATCCATCCCTAAACAGTTTACTATCAAGTGGTTTTTGTTATAATCATATTGCAAATCCTGCAACTAGTGGATGCATTCCAGTGTAGGTGAAAAATAGACGTTTAGCATAGTTTTACCCTAATTTCCGAATAATTTAAAGGGACAATATGTAGAATTTTCTTTTGTTGTATCTGACATTCTCTATAAGTTATTTTGAGTGTGTACAAAAGTGCGCACTAAATTCATAAATTCTATAGGTCAATGGAAATCAGCAGAATAAGCAATGGCTACGGTATCTGTCTTTTATGTCACACAGAGACAACATTATCTTGTCCTCAAGCGCATTAATAGACACTTGCATAAAAATGTTACTCAATTAATTTAGCTATAATAATGGTTTTGTAAATGTTTTGTCGGTTGGCAAGCTAGACATCAGTATGTCTAATAAGTACTACTGATGTTAATTCTGATTCATTGTAACCCTGATCTTTTGAAGTCATTTCAGTGATTCAAAAAATGGTTTCAGCTGTAATCTGAATAGATTGTTAAGTGTTTTTCTTGACAGCTGCCAGGGTAATGAACACATTTCATGAACTGCAGAACATTCTTAAAAGTATGAATCGTTTGCAAACTTATCATCAACAGGTTTCACCTTATGATCTATGCATCCAATACCTCATGTTCCTTTGTAGAGATGTCCGTGTCATCCTCTATCATGAATGATATGTAGGTGAACTGCATCAGAAAGTCTTTATAATAACTAATTCTTAGGAATCTACTCAAAATGTGACTCGGCCATCTGGGTGGAATCCTCTCCCGGCAGCTCTGTACAGTAAGACTTTGGGATGGTTGTCACACGCTCCTTCCTATTGAATGGAGTGTGTGTGTGTGTGTGAGAGAGAGCATTCTGGTAGCTTTGAGAGTAAATCCCTGGCGTGTGTGAGGCGTGATGGTCTGGTTGCAATGCAGTGAAGAGGTGATAAGAGAAAATCCCAGGCAGCTTCCCCTACATCAGGGCCATCATTATAGGGCCAGTGGCCAGAACAGTGAATGTGATCACAGGACGGCCGCTGAGGGCAGGCATTCCCCATGCTCTCCCTGGAGGGGAGCATCATTGCCACGGAATAAATTGGCCCTCACAAACCATTTCAAAGGTAAAAGATGTATCTGTAATGTTCTCTTCAATCTCTCTTCAGTCTCTCCTGACATTAGATCAGTTGAGATGTCCGGTGTTGCCAATACATAGATAGGAGGCCCTCCTAAACACCAAGTTGCGGTCTTATGCTCGTAGCATTACAGCCAGAGAATGTTTCTTGCGAGGACCATCCTTGCATAGTGAATAAGCAATGGAGAAACCGAAAACAGTAGTGTTTCTGATTCAGTCCCGAAGGGAGTGCGCTGATCTGTGCCTGGTTGCCTTTATCGAATCAGCTCTCAATAGACCCATTTCACGATCCATACCATTTACTGCTCATAAAAGCGAAGGAGATGTGTATCGACGAAGCCCTGAGGTCTAACTTTCTGCAGGTCGAAAGTGCTTACCATACATGCCTTGACGTTACCTGAATAAGTAATCAGCCTGCAGTAAGAAGGGCCAGGTAGTCAGCAGTATTGTATTGCAGTAATGTCACCGGAGCCTCTATACCCAGAGCTCTCAAGTCCTGCTGTTGGTGCAGACATGCTTGGAGCCATTTCAAATAACGTTTACAGACCAATTTCCAACCCTTTAAGAGCTTAATTATGATCCGGTACACTCCCTGTCTCAGTCCTACCACCTCCCCTATCACCTCCTTGCAGCATGTTGGAATGCTGTGGTTTGATATAGCCGGAACCGGCTACCGCGCAGCAGGTCGGATATAAGGATCCCCAAGGCGGCACCATAAGTCATCCACCGTGACAGAACGGTTCCAAAGACCCTTGGCTCACACACCTGAGGTTCCCCGCAGCTGAGGGTCTGAATTGGGTGGTTAGATGGGTGGGTGTATGGATGGGTGGCAGCACTTCCTGGCTTTTCTGCCTAGTTTCCTGTGACTGAGAGTGTGCCAGATGAACCTAAAGCCCCCGTTCCTTAGCGGATCTCCCCTGGCCATCGGTCTCATGGGGGCTCAATGCGGCCTTGGGTCCTGGCTCTTCTGGTCTGTTCTGATTGCTGAGGCTGTGTGGGAGTGTGGCGGTGAGTGGCTGTGAGCCATGTTCTTCTTGTTGGAGCTCTGGCTGAATAATGAAAGAGGAGGAGGGATGCTCCGTACCTAGTTTCTGTCCCCCGGCAGGCACATGACGTTAAGGCCAATTATGCACATTTGCCTTGAATTCCACTCAACCCAGCAGGGAAGAGTGTGCTCTAAACGCTTGGAGTATTCTCTACAACAGTGATTTTCAAACTGGGCTCCCACGGTACTACAGGGGTATGAGGCCAGATAAACAATAAAAAAAACAGATTAAACAGATTTTAGCAAAGGCATCCTCAAAATACGTTTTGATGGTTTAGTACAGGAACGTCTCTAGGCCCTAAATTATTAGTCTTCCTAAATAAATATATACATATATATCTGTCAATATATTTTCTCAGTGATTACATTTGTTCCTCACACGTTTCATCACATCTTAAACTTCTTACAAAATCTTCTTAGAAATTGTATAGAATCACGTTTATTTGGCAACATGTTCGGTATAGTGTGATGGTTTGCACTTTACTCACTCATCTAAATCGCCCTCTCTTCTGTAAATAGTAGCTAACGTCTCCCTACCATTTCTAGTGGTCTGAGAAGTCAATCCTCTCAAAGTAAAAATGTAAATGCACTGGAAAGCAACTGTAGGTTTTGCTAATCAATATAACCTTAAAGCTAGCCCACTACCATTTGTTTTAGCAATGTATGGATGAAAAAAAGTGGCAATTTGTCAAACTAGTCTTGCACGACAGACCAGATGTCACGTAGTATCAATGTGATCAGTCTTTTTTACGGAAAGGCAAGACCGCTAGCTACAACTTTCTAGTAGACACTTCATTGATGACTTGATCAATTGGTTTCTCGGTACAAGAATATATATATTGTTAAATGTGTTGGATATGCCGATAATAGGGGGTTCTAGGAGATTATTGTTCAATTCTTTGGTTTCAATGGAACACAGTAGCCAATCTTTGCATTTTTCACAGATTTATCTTGGTTTGGGTTTGAAGTTAACATATTTCAATGTATTCTGTACAGAGAAAAGGAGATCCGGTTATTAAATGTTTCTTTTTTTATTATGATCAACATTTTAATGACTTCATTCTGAGATGAATAGGCTAATGAATAATATTTTTTAAAATGATTCAGAAAAATCTCATTTAGAATCAGAATATGTATGCCGATGTTAATTTACTCTAAACTATAGGCCAAGTTCACATAAGTATTTTCGTCTTTTGGCAGATTTTGTGCCTTTTGTTGGTGTTTTATGGAATGCACTTTAATTTCATTACTTGGATAGAATTTAAGTCATTAGATCAGTGTCTAATACAAACTGTGAGCAGGTGTACTTTTAGCCAACCTTGACAAAAAATAACTATATTTCAATAAATTTTACACCTGTTGCTTCTCTCATGATAAAAATATGTTTTGTGGTGTATGGCCAGACCCCCAAAAACCAAGGCATAGCCCCCCAATCCTTGAATTTCTAGTGATGTCCCTGATTTAGTACAATACGCTATACTATTATTCATCAATGATGTTCGTTTTTGTTATACACAGTACTCCAACAACCACATTTTCAATGTTATAATTATTTCATTCACAATAAAAAAAACATGTAAAATTCCTTCACGGCACTTGTATCTCTGTTGCCAAGGTGTGTGCCTGTAAAATGTTATTTCCCAGGGCCCAAGACTTAATTAATTTAACCATGCACAGATTGAAATAGACTGTAAAATCACTATTTTAATCTGTTGTTTTGTTCTAAAAATGAGAAAGTCCATGATGAGATAAAGACTTCATAAAGATTCTCGACTGATTTTCCTGTCTCTAATAAGGTTTAGTGTTCTTTTATATACTTATTTTTAGATTAGAATTTATTGCATTTCATCCTCCTGATTCGTGTGTTTGTAAAGTGACTTTGTCTTGAAAAGCGACAATAAAAGTCACCTAAATTTAGAAGTAATATTTAAGGAAGAGTCGGGGTCTCACATCAAATGGTGTCTTAAAAAACGCCAAAGCATCTCGATTCATACAAGTGAAATCAAGACTGTTTCTAAGGTGAGATGTTAAAGGAAGAGATATTTTTACTCTCCTCAGTTTTTTGTTCACCTGCGTATTACTTGTCCCTTCAACCAGTTCCTGCTAACATGGACCCATGTCCCTCCATTTGGCAGTGTGTGGTTTTAGTGTGTGTGTGTGTTAACATTTATGGCGTTTCTTTTTCCCTATGTACCCAGGGTGACGCCTACAGATGGCCTCTCGGGGATCGGTGCTACGGGGATAGGTACCGCCGCCACATCCGCCGCCATTACAGAAGCTCAGGAATCAGCAGCGGCTGCTGAAGAAAGTGCCGCCCTGGCCCGTGCTGCTGCTCGTGCGCGTGCCATGGGTGGTGCTGGTGCTATGGGAGGAGGTACTGTAATGTTTGCCACCTCCACACTCTCGCTGCCCGTGACCCAGGGCAAGCCCTCCCTCCGCCGGATCAAAGGCCGCATTCACCGCAGCAAGAGCCTGGACAGCATTGACCTGCTGGACTCCACTGTAAGTTCAAACAGACTGTGTTCTGGTCGGCATGTTATCAAAGTCTGTGTCCTCGCTTTGACGGTTTATTAAGGCTATTGATAGTGTGTCAATGGACCTCTACACATAAATGGTTGTATTGGTACTTTGATCATATCTTTGACTGTGGTCTCCAACCCCTTGAATGTTTGAATGTTTGTCACTCCAGAACTAATTCAGCAAACATAATTCTAACTGTATCCTTGTTTGTCAGTGGAATCTAGTTGGTTACTAAGTGGGGTTGGAGCAAAAACCTGCAGGACGGTTGGGGTTGACTTAAAGGCACTGAAGACCCTATTATTCATTGAAGTCTTTTCTTGTTTTACTGTACTTGATCAAATGGGCTTTTTTAAGTTCAAGTATAAAAATAAGTTAAACCACGTTCGTACAACATTGTCTTACATCAGTGCACTGATCAGTTTGATAACTCGTCCACTCTCAAGGCATAGCTCAAAAATAGATTGGTTTCAATGTAGTCTGATCAAACAAGACCACAATCTTCAGCAAATTCAAAGGTTTTCTACTCAACTACAGTACACAATGTTCTTTCCATATTTAGAGACAACTCTTTGGGGGATGATGAAATAGATTTATAGAGTTGAGTAGCATGATGTGCTCCTCTTGCTCTTGTAAACACTCAGTAATGATAAGTAACTTGACAAAGTGGTGTATACAAGTGAATAATCTAAAGAGTATGTTTTATTCAACTATAAATAACAGCTGTACAATTTTTACGTATAGCATGGTAATTTACAAACAGCAAATTGAATAATTGTTTCCTTATTTAAAATGACTTTGTTAATAAGGACTACTGCTTTAGGGAAAATGACAGTAAGGTAACAGAAAGACACCAGCTGCATTTTTTGTTCCCTTAGGAAGCTGGTGTTCTACTTGAGTATAAAGCAAAGCTTTGATCTCTATCCTTATGAAAAGCCGTTGCTGTTTGAATGTGTTCCCTTAATAATATAGGCTTTACGGATTTATATAGGCTTTCGAATAGACATATGTTATTCATATATACTCGACTGATTTATATAGCCTCTAGAATAGATCATTTATTAATATAGACTCAATTGATTTATATAGGCTGTAGAAATTATATGTTTTAATAATATACATTCAACTGATTTATAATGGCTGTGGAATAGAAATACTGTTGTAGCCATAGGTATTGGCACTGTTAATGCACCATTTCTTCAAAAAGTAATCTAGTCATCAAAAATTTAAGTTTGCCCACTGACAAAATTATTGTTTGAATGGTATAGAGAATGCACCTTGGTCAACTGCCATACAGATTCAAGCTGACTTTCAGAGAAAAGGTACAATACTTGCAACTCATGCTATCCTTTGCCAACTGAGTAAAACAGCTTGTTTGATTGGAGATCCTATTTTGAGAGAGGTAAGAAAGCCCAATAGGAATTTGTTAAAACTCACCGGCACATAAAACAATCCTTCAGGGACTCTACTGTGGACAAATTACACTGAACCAATATTCAGTGATATTTCAGCATTGCTTTGGTGCCTCTGGCACTGGGTTCCTTGAACTTTCGCATGGCATAATGAAATCAGGATAATACCAAGGCATTATGGAGAACAATGTTGAACCAAGTTTCAGAAAGCTGGGTCATAGGTCTTCCAACAGGACAATAACCCCAAGTGCACTTCTAAAAGCATCCAGGACAGCAGCAACAAGTCCAGAACCTAATCCGATTGAAAATCTGTTGAGAGTTCTTAAAGCATATATTACTAATAAAGCCTAGAAAATTTGTGAATCATTATAATGTAGGCTTAACTGAATTATATAGGCTCTAAAATATATATCTAGCTGACTGACCAATTGGAAGCCTCCCACATAATGCTTTCTGTATTCTTCCCAGCCAGACCAGTATATACTGGGCATGGGGAGAAAAATTGATACAGCAATATATTGCAATACTCTTTTTGCCAATCTTTGAAATCAATTCTCAAATCCCAAGGTTTTTGTATATAGTATGTTGTATAAATGTATGTTTATGTTTCACACTCCAAATCGCCGACACAACAAGTAGATTACCAAGTATATACTTTTTACGAATCCACTGTGCTGCCAGAAGAATCTACTTCCAAAGCAAGTTATCCTTAGTCTCCTGCTTTCAGACAGATACTTTTGGGAGATGGGAAACCCCACTGGAATCGTACTAACCCGCATAGATTTGTTACTCAAATTGATTTTATTTAGGACGCCAGAGCCTGTTGAGGACGTTGCATTGTCTCAAAAAAGTTCCTCAAAAAATTGCACATATTGGCTCCTAACTTATTATAACTATGAAATGCAGAACAATCAAGGGCATAAGAGTGGAGGGAAATGTCCCCACAATGTTAGAAGCAGATTAATTGGTCATCCCACAGTAATAAGACTGAAAGACTGCGTGGGCAAATAGTGCAGCAATTTAAGAATAATGTTTGTCAATGAGTTTGGGGATCTCATCATCTATGATACATAATATAATTAAAAGATTCAGTGAACCCGGCAAAATCTCTGTATACAAGGGACAGGGCCGAAAATCAATATTGGATGGCCGTGATCTTTGGGCCCTCAGGTGGCACTGCATTAAAAACAGACACAAATATGTAATGGAAATCATTGCATGGGTTCTGGAATACTTCTAAAAACCATTGTCTTTGAATACAGTTCAACAAATACAAGTTAAAACTCTTCCATGCAGAGAAGGAACCATACATAAACAAGATCCAGATACGCCGCCGCATTCTCTGTGCCGGAGCTCATTTAAGATGGACTGAGGAGCAGTGGAAATCTGCCCTGTATTCTGATGAATTCATTTTTGAATATAATTCTGTTTTTAGTAGCAGTTTACATAGCGTCCCAACATTTTCTGGAAATTTATTTTTAGTATTAAATGGTTTCGCAGAATTTTTATTGAAAAATGTTTATAAAACATAATATAATGTAAATAAATGTTGTAAATGGCAATTTCTTATTTCAGTTCCCATAGAATCGCAAGAATCATCTAAATCGCATAGACACAATTTTTGTAGTAATTGTTTGCTAACTCGTTTTGATATTTGATATTTTTGCTAATATATTTCACTTAAGAAATACTGAACCAAGACATTTGCCAAAATGAAAAAAGTATTTTTTTCAGTAAGAAATTCCTGCTTTTTTTCTTTCTGTAATATCTTTGTAAGTATGTTATTATGTAGCTCCACTTTTTTATGAAACATCAGTCTTGATTAAAAAGCTTGTATGGAAGCAGTGGAATGGTAATCATTCACAGCAACAGACACACACACACACACACACACACACACTTTCAAAATACCTTCTGTTATGTAATTATGTGACTTCTGTCACTTCAGCCTGAAACATAAGGCTATGCATTCCATATGTCCCTGACTCACTGACTGAGTGATTAATTCTTCTAAAATGAGTAATCTGATAAATGGTAAGCTGCTTGAATCACGCTATAAAAACATGATAACCCTGTGAATTTGCAGTAGCTGAGAGCAGCTTGGTTTGGTTGGCAGTGGGTCTCTCATCTCTGGTCATGAATGGCTCTGAATGGGAAAAGAGGGGGATGGTTGTTGGAAAAACAACCACCGGTTTTTGAAGTGGGTACATGCCAACTTGCCACTAATGCACAGTCACACTGCTTTTTAGTACCACTGGAACACACAGGACATGTAATGTCTTTAAAACAGGCACACTGCTTATGTAGGCAACATTGTGTACCATTCACCTTACATAAACACTCACAGATTGGTATCTATTTGCTGTGTTGTAGATGTGAAACCTATGCCAGCACTATATTAATAATACATTTTATTTGGTGGATTCCTTTCTGAGCACTCAAAGACAACTTACATAGTAATGTCTGCATTTACACATACAGGACAAATGACTACAACCTGGTATTGGTTGTAGTACAGCGTGGTGTAACAAAAAAAATAATTAAATACAAATGAAAAACTATATTCTGACATGGAACAATTCTTGTCTGAGTGAATAGTCGGGAGGGTGAAACATATTTACAATTGTTATGTAAAATTAATGAAAATAATAACTAATCTCAGGGTTTGTTGCTTGACAATGATCTTGCTCTCATTAGAAATGTTTTGCACCGGTTACAGTGAGGGAAAAAAATATTTAATCCCCTGCTGATTTTGTACATTTGCCCACATTTCACTGGAAATGATCAGTCTATCATTTTAATGGTAGATTTATTTGAACAGTGAGAAACAAAATAACAACAAATGCATGAAATATGTTTTGACCCCTCTGCAAAACATGATTTAGTACTTGGTGGCCAACCTCTTGTTGACAATCACAGAAGTCAGATGTTTCTTGTAGTTTGCCACCAGATTTGCACACATCTCAGGAGGGATTTTGTCCCACTCCTCTTTGCAGATCTTCTCCAAGTCATTAAGGTTGTGAGGCTGACATTTGGCAACTCGAACCTTCAGCTCCCTACACAGATTTTCTTTGGGATTAAGGTCTGAAGACTGACTAGGCCACTCTATGACCTTAATGTGCTTCTTAAGCCACTCCTTTGTTGTCTTGGGCATATGTTTTGGGTCATTGTCATGCTAGAATACCCATCCATGACCCATTTTCAGTGCCCTGGCTGAGGGAAGGAGGTTCTCACCCAAGATTTGATGGTACATGGCCCCATCCATCCTCCCTTTGATGCGGTGAAGATGTCCTGTCCCCTTAGCAGAAAAACATCCCCAAAGCGTGTGTTTCCACCTCCATGTTTGACGATGGGGTTGGTGTTCTTGGTGTCATATACAGTATTCCTCCTCCTCCTCCAAACATGGTGAGTTGAGTTGATGCCAAAGAGCTCGATTTTGGTCTAATCAGACCACAACACTTTCACCCAGTTCACCTCTGAATCATTCCGATGTTCATAGGCAATCTTCAGACGGGCCTTTACATGTGCTTTCTTGAGAAGGGGGATCTTGCGGGTGCCTCAGGATTTCAGTCCTTCATGGTGTAATGTGTTACCCATTGTTTTCTTGGTGACTATGGTCCCAGCAGCCTTGAGATCATTGATAAGATCCTCCCGTGTAGTTCTGGGCTGAATCCTCACCATTTTCATGGTCATTGCAACTCCACGAGGTGAGTTCTTAGATTGAGCCTCAGACCGAGGGAGATTGACAGTTATTTAGTGTTTCTTCGGGTGATCATTTGCAAATGATCACCCAAACTGTTGTCACCTTCTCACCAAGTTGTTTGGCGATGGTCTTGCAGCCCATTCCAGCCTTGTGTAGATCTACAATCTTGTCCCTGACATCCTTGATCAACTCTTTGGTCTTGGCCATGGTGGAGAGTTTGGAATCTGATTGATTGATTGCTTCTGTGGACAGGTGTCTTGTATAAAGGTAACAAGATGAGATCCCTTTAAGAGCGTGCTCCTAATCTCATTTTGTAACCTGTGTAAAAGATACCTAGAAGCCAGAAATCTTTCTGATTGAGAGGTGATTAAATATTTATTTCCCTCATTAAAATGCAAATCAATTTATAACGTTTTGACATGCGTTTTTCTGGATCTTTTGTTGTTAATCTGCCACTCACTGTTAAAAAAACTACCATTAAAATGATAGACTGATCATTTCTTTGTCAGTGGCCAAATGTACAAAATCAGCTTGGGATCAAATACTTTTTTCCAGTAGACCTTCAGTTATGTAATTATGTGACTTCTTTCACTTCAGCCTGAAACATAAGGCTATGCATTCCATATGTCCCTGACTCACTGACTGAGTGATTTATTCTTCTAAAATGAGTAATCTGATAAATGGTAAGCTGCTTGAATTGCGCTAAAAAAACATGACAACCTTGTGAATTTGCAGTAGCTGAGAGCAGCTTGGTTTGGTTTGCAGTGGGTCTCTTCTCTGATCATGAATGGCTCTGAATGGGAAAAGAGGGGGATGGTTGTTGGAAAAACAACCACCGGTTTTTGAAGTGGGGACATGCCAACTTGCCACTAATGCACAGTGCTTTTTAGTACCACTGGAACACACAGGGCATGTAATGTCTTTAAAACAGGCACACTGCTTATGTAGGCAACATTGTGTACCATTCACCTTACATAAACACTCACAGATTTGCATATTGTTGCTGTATAGTTGATGTAAAATCAGTACCAGCAGCAGGCAACTAACTACATGTAGGCCTCAGACCGGATGGCTGGGGACAAAAAAACAATTAAAATTTAAGCTGGAAGGAGCTTTCTGGGTTCCAGCTGTGTGCACACTGTGGCAACGTGAGAGGAATTATACATGTCCCCTAATTAGCTTATTCTCTAGCCTTTAATACGATTGCCAAAACATCATAAATAAACAATTAAAGGATAATGCAATATACTTATGTTGTATCTTTTATCATTTGCAGTGATGTTAAAACCTTACTCCAGGAATGTTGGACTGAATGTATCGAACTTTATATGCAGTATCCATGAGCCAATATCTTCTAACCCTAAACCCTACACACTCAGCCCATAAACCCTACACCCCCAGCCCCTTAACACTACACCTCCAGCACCTAAACCCTGCACCCCAGCTCTTCAACCCTACACCCCCAGCCCCTTAACCCTACACCCTCATCCCCAAACCCTACACCCTCATCCCAAAACCCTACACCTCCAGCCCCTAAACCCTGCACCCCAGCTCTTCAACCCTACACCCCCAGCCCCTTAACCCTACACCCTCATCCCCAAACCCTACACCCTCATCCCAAAACCCTACACACTCAGCCCCTAAACCCTACACATCCAACCCCTAAACCTTAAACCCCCCAGCCCCTAACCACAACTAACGCCCCTAAACCCCCCCCCCCAAAAAAAACAGGTAAGGATCCGTTTTGGCCACTTGTTGTGTTTCCTGCCTTATGCTATCATCAAACATCATGTGTTTACTGCTCTTCCTTCCACAGAAGGTCCTTGAAACAAACACATACTCAAGACATTACCCAGTGCGGGGGAGAAGTGTTTGTGTTTGTGGACAGTAATTGAGAGATCATGTACTATATTTTGGTAGGTGCTCATTATCTTGCTGACGGTCTTCTGTGATACAATTAAAAACAGCAACATTTACAGGTTACAGAGGTTAGTCCATTACTGATGTGAAGGAGCTGAAGGTGTTTATAGGGGAGCTGTCTGAGGGTCAGGTAAAAGAGAAACATTACTTCCTGAGGGATGTTGAACCCCTGTGGTAGGTAGGGATGACAGGTGTCCTAGAGGTTAGAGCATCTGAACACCAACTGAAAGACTGCTAGATCAAATCCTAGAGCCGACCAGCTGAACAATCTCTAGTTCTGTACCTCAGCTAGGCAGTTTACTCTAAATGTGTCCCAGATTGTTACTGTACATGAGAATTTGTTCTCAGTCAGCGTACAAGGAAAACACAACAACATATACACTCCCACGTTCTCCCATTCATTCTCACACACATACAGCTCACAAGAAAACGTAGTTTTCGACTATTTTGGAAAGGAAAGAAGAAGGTGCAGTGGTCTCTTTAGAGTTTTTCCGGAGATGTAGATCATACACACACCACTAAGGTGCATGCACAACCATGCACTATTCATCTATCAGGCTTAAAAGAGGGTTTCATGGTCTGAGTTACAGGGTAAAAGTGTTCTCCAGAGCCTCTGTGGCCTCCCTGGTACTCCCTGCCAGCCAAGTCTTGCCCACTCTTAACTCAAACACAGTACAAGTCCTTCTTTAAGTTCTGCTCCGATTTTTTAAACTAATAAACACATTACAAGTCCTTTAAGTTCTGGTCCTTGAATGGCTCCAGTTAACACAGTTCAGTGGCTTTCTTGGCTAGACATGCAACACCCTCGCATTGAAGAAGTGTTGACCCACAGGAAAACATTTGAACCAAACAACCAATTCCTTATCTCCCTTTTCCAGGTTCCCCCGAGGGGTTGAATGTCATAGGAGGAGAATGTCTCAGATGTGAGTTCAGAGAAAAAATATTAGTGAAATTGGATGAGGAGGTTTAAGCCCAAGGACTTAGTCTGGCTGTCAGCTGGGCCGGAAGGGCAGAATCTGAGCCCATGTCACTCACAGACATTAGATTACACCTGTGTGTGTGTGTGTGCGTGTGTGTGTGTGCGTGCGTGTGTGTGTGTGTGTGCGTGTGTGTGTGTGCGTGTGTGTGTGTGTGCGTGTGTGTGTGTGTGTGTGTGTGTGTGTGTGGGGGGGGGGAGGAACCAAAAAAATGGTGGCCAGAATGATTTTTATGTGTATTATAGAAAATGTGTATACTACACACTACACTGGTAGTAAATATACCTTCCTCAATGAAATAGCTATTATAAAATTCAGTGCTAAAAAAAGAAACAAATAATGGTACAATTGCTTTACTAACTGGACTTTTTGGTAATTGACCTTCACACAGAATAGTACAAATATATTCAAGACATGTTTACAAATTAATTAATGAAAATGAATGTAATGTGGTTGTTGCATAATTATTTATTTGTGTGGGCAAGCCTCAATTAATTCAGGGTAATATCTGGAAAATTACATAATAGGTGACATGGACAATGTGTGAATGAGTAAGGGGTGACATTATGTTTAAACTATTGTCCCTTCCCCTGATAATTGCCCTGAACGTCTGCACCATGCAAGAGCCCCCAACCGCTTCTCAAAGATACTCACAAAAGAAGATATTCACAAGAGCTTCTACATGTCTTAATTTCATATTCTGTTATTTCCAGAGCCTCAGTCACCATTCAGGAACTAAACCTCTCCTTTTTCTGCAGGATAACAATGTCACAGAACAGCATAAGATGGCGCTAATTTCACCTCGCTGCGTTCTCAGCAGTTGTAATACCATCACATGCTCAGAGAAAACTGTGGAGAAAATGTATTAGCATCCATTTTCCATGTAGCCAGGGACCATTGTTAGAACCATTGTATGAACGAGTCAAGAACATGAATGATTGATTAGGGAAATGATCTACTCCATAATGCAGTGTTTTCTTGCTGTTCAAGTTATTTTTGTAAATGTTAGCCGGGGATAAAAAAGGCCCTGTCGCGCTGAAGCCTCTAGAAGGTGAATGCAGATAGAAGGAGGCCATTTTGAGATGTAACTCACCTGGGAACGTGTTATTAATTATTCAGGCCAACGCTACGGCGCCCCCATTTGTCTTGTAATGCAAAGCAGCGGCACAAGTCTCTTGGCCCTGAAACGGGGGATCGATTATACCGAAGAGTGCCATTAAAGTGGACCGGACTGCCCCTGAGATAGATGAGTTGACAGGGGAGATTGGGATTACTCTTTATTGCCTCAGGTACAGCTACTGCACTTCCCTGGAGACAGAGCGTCTCCTTTTCGGCGGTTCATTACATTTATTGTTTATTAATGTTCCACATGTGCCGTTATGCGTTGATCTTTCCGTAGTGTACCTGAAGAGCTTTCCTGTTTCGGACAGCTGGGGCTCAGATAGTAGATACTGAGCCCCTGCGTTCTCAGTGTGTTGCTTTGACTGATGAGTGCAGCAGATCCTACTCCGCAGCTGATGAAAAAAACCTGCGTACTATAATGGGCGAGCTAAGCGCGGAGAGAGAGACGGAGGTTAGGAGTGGGGTGATGAATAAGAGGGAGGAGAGATGGTAGGACGTGGAGTTTATCAGGGATGGGAGCTCAGTGACAATTGGCTACATTGTTCAGAATCGATGCATAGTATACTTGCCATGTGTGCTGTGGGCCGATCCACATTCTCGTCTTGTGGAACTACCATGTTGCACATACATATATGAAGGGTTTGATATTCAAACCTAACAGTAATTGAAAAAGAGGGTGGAGGGTTTTTCATTAATATAAGGGTGGGGGCTTTTTAATTAATAGGAGTGTGGAGGCTTTTTAATTTATATAAGGGTGGAGGTTTTCATAATTCATATGAGAATGGATGCTTTTTAATTCATTTGAGGGTGGAGGCCTTTTAATTCATCTGAGGGTGGAGGTTTTTTAATTCATCTGAGGGTGGAGGTTTTTTAATTCATCTGAGGGTGGAGGTTTTTTAATTCATTTGAGGGTGGAGGCCTTTTAATTCATCTGAGGGTGGAGGTTTTTTAATTCATCTGAGGGTGGAGGTTTTTTAATTCAT
>JACXGJ010007293.1:0-30984 GCA_016801105.1 Esox niger | reverse complement strand
GTCACACCCACTCATCACAGTATTATAAAGTGTCTGTAGCTGTCACACCCACTCATCACAGTATTATAAAGTGTCTGTAGCTGTCACACCCACTCATCACAGTATTATAAAGTGTCTGTAGCTGTCACACCCACTCATCACAGTATTATAAAGTGTCTTTAGCGGTCACACCCACTCATCACAGTATTAAAGTGTGTGGTATTTCCTCCAGGACCAGGAGAAAGGTGACGAGGAGAAGGAGAAACACCTGCGTCTGCTGGAGGAGACATCCACTAGGGTGTGGATTTGTACCAGTACACACTCCTCTACTAAAGTCATGGTGCTGGATGCCAGCCAACCCTCGGACCTCCTAGACAGTTTCTATGCCTGTAACTCACACGTCCTTTGTATCGCCAGTGTACCAGGTCTGTGTACTCTCTAACTGTGTGATTTTTCTGAAAAGACTGTACGGCTGATTTATCCGACACTCATTTCATACATCAGAAATTAAGTATTTCCTACTGTGGCAAGTTTATTAAAATGTTGTATGAAGAAATCTAATATTGTAGCCTACTCTAGTTGTATTATTTTCCGTTTAAGGAATGCATTACATATATCCTTTAGACCTATCTGATATCTTAAATAGTCATTTATCCAAATGTCTCAGGACAATCCGTGTAAAAAAAGGTTTTAAGCTGGTTCATTTATCCCAACTGTATTTTCATAGATATTTACAACTGTTGCTTGTATAAGTGCATGTTTCAAGATGTGTCTGTGTGAGTCACTGGGGATTGTTACTCAGAAGGGCCCATTGTAATGGCTAGAGTGGGATGTGTGTGTGTGTGTATGTATGTGTGTGTGTGTGCTTGTGTTTTCCTATGTGCGTTTCTTAGGTGTGTTGGAGACGGACTACCCTGCAGGGGAGGAGACAGCCATACACCTGGACCAAGAGGCTGGGCCTGTCGACCGGGTCTCCCTGACTGGCAGTGTAGCCAGTCTGGGCTCCACGGGCAGCGATGGTGTCAACGCGACGGAAGAGACCACGGCCGTCCCCCAGACGGCCAACAGCGGTGTCACAGACCACCCGGCCCAGCACAGCTCAGGTAACCCTCATAGGACACGTTTCCAGGATCTTAAAGCGGTGGACACGAGACCTCCTGTGATGTAACGCAGACCATTGTTCATTCTTACCCGGTGCAGTTCAATATCGATTTATTCTACACTGGATCTACTCTCTGTAACATGTCCCTTCTCTTGCCCTTATTTCCTCTATATCCCCTGACCTGTGCCCGATAGTGGATCTCTCCAGAGAGCCCAGTCCGGCGGAGGATGGGGTGCCCACGGCGGAGGAGGCCACCGAGGCCACGGAGTCGAATGCCGGGGTGGGGGGCGAGGAGGGCCAGGGGCTGGACGTTAGTCAGCCAGGCATCTACACAGAACATGTGTTCACGGACCCTCTGGGAGCTGGACACCACGAGTCCTCAACATCAGACACACAGAGGTGGGACAGCCTGATTTGTTGTCCCTGATCACATGACCATGGCACCGGGCCCTGATACGTTGTCTCAGCGGTATATAGTGTATATATATAAAGACTGAGAATGCCATGCCAAAAGCTGACCAGGCCTATTCTGGCTTTGCCTCGGATTTCCAGGGACCAGGAAGGAGAGGCGTCTTTTCCGGACAACACGCTTCCTGTTGGGGAGGATGTCCAGAGGATGAGCAGCGCCCTGCCCACCATGTGGCTCGGCGCTCAGAACGGATGGTGAGGACAAGGGACGTTTCCTGGGTCCTAATCTGTTTCTATGGCATTATATACAGTATTGGTTAATTTCATTAGGTTGCGTGTTCATTTGTAATCAACCTGATCCGTGTCTTTTTTCATGCATGAAGCCGACTGTCCCGTGTGTTTTGAACCTTCAGCTTTGTCTCCTTTCTAGTTTGTACGTGCACTCGTCTGTGGCTCGATGGAGGAAGTGTCTTCATGCCATCAAGCTCAAGGACTCCATCCTCAATATCGTGTAAGTACTGAGACAGACCTGTGCTCATTGAAGGTCCTGCAGGGACAGTACATGTAATTTTCAATCGTAAGTGTTCCCAGAGAGAGACAGCACTTTTGGGGCTGACCGTGCCATGTGAACACAGTTTGTTATACAGCATTGAAAGAAGACATTTCTTAAATGTACAGACAACTGCAAAAAATACTTGAGCTGCCAGAACAGCTTCAGTGTTCCTTGGCAAACATTTTCTACATGTTTCTGTGACTCTATTTGAGAAATGCAACCCCATTCTTCCATGAGAAATGCTTTGTCGATGGTGGTGGAATATGCTGTCTGAACCACCACTCCAGAATCTCCTGAATTTGTTTTGTTGGATCAGATCTACTGGTTGAAACAGCAGTGGCATATGATAAAACATCAGCAAACTGAGCAGTCTTTTTGTTTCTTTATAAAATATGCTCATACAGTCAGCCTTTCTCATCGTCAACAAAATACTGGGAAACGGCTCCCAATCAGCAGTTGTACCTATGACCTATGACCTTAAGCCTAATGAGATGTTAATTCCACACATGTGAAAGTACCTTTCAAAATACACATTCCCGCAGGTTTCTCACCGGTGATGTCTGTTTGTTCTCTGTCTGCAGACATGTGAAGGGAAGAGTCCTGGTTGCCTTGGCTGACGGCACGCTGGCTATATTCCACAGAGGCCTGGGTAAAGATACGTTGGAGGACAGGAATCCATTCCAAATGAATTCTTTCAGTAAAACCTGTTGGTAGCCTTTTTGTGCCACATATGGACATGGAGCGTTAGATCATCGGCGGATCATGTCTCGTTAAACTTTCAGTGCAAGCTAACTTCAGCTGCACAGCCCATCTCAATCGCAACCATTTTTTAATGAAACCAACATTATTCAATATTATTTTGGCCTCTAGTTAGTGTTGTCATTATGGGATGTGCCTTGAAACCCGTCTATGAAAAAATCTCTGATACACTATGGCTTTTTTATTGACAACATGAAACAGTCTCTGGAGATGGTATAGAAGGGATAGATAAATGGGCCATTTTCTCTTTAAAGGAGTGTCAGTTCTGAAGCAGCACTAACATCCATACGGTGACATACCAAGATATTAGTAGAAAGACAACCCCTACCATAACAAACCGAATGAAATCAACGCTGCAGCGCATCAGTCAGCAATGTTGCCGGAGTAGGATTATGTTGTCTGTATCATGTCTGTACTGCAACAGACATGATACAGACCAGTCTGTACTGCAACAGACACGATATAGACAAGTCTGTACTGCAACAGACATGATACAGACAAGTCTGTACAAAAACAGACATGATACAGACCAGTCTGTACTGCAACAAACATGATACAGACCAGTCTGTCCTGCAACAGACATGATACAGACCAGTCTGTACTGCAACAGACATGATACAGACAAGTCTGTACTGCAACAGACATGATACAGACCAGTCTGTACTGCAACAGACATGATACAGACAAGTCTGTCCTGCAACAGACATGATACAGACCAGTCTGTCCTGCAACAGACATGATACAGACAAGTCTGTCACAGTACTTTTGAAAATGGCTTAAACAGTTATAAATTGTTGTTATCCATATAGGGGTGTACCAACAATGTATATCTGTTTGACGATGATTCTGTACAACTCAGATAAAGAATTTAATGCTGTGGCAATTTACCCTGTGAAGAAAACCTAATACTGTAGCATGCTTTGTAGTCTTATGATTTTCCAGTACATGTAAATTCATTAGTTAAAAGACTATTATCTGATGTAGCCATATATCAGATCTTTACATGACTATTATCTGATGTAGCCAGTTTTTCACCTGAGCGAATGCCTCTTCTCCGCAGACGGCCAGTGGGATCTGACCAACTACCACCTGCTAGACCTGGGACGGCCACACCACTCCATCCGCTGCATGACGGTGGTGCACGACAAGGTGTGGTGTGGCTACAGGAACAAGATTTACATCGTCCAACCTAAAGCCATGAAGATAGAGGTACGTCGCTTGTTTGTATTGTTAACCCTCAGATTGCACTACACCATCATTTTAAAATACGTACATTTTGCCCGTATCTATCAAGGGTGCCAAGTGTTTTAGAGCGGACTCAAACAGCCCACTTATGTCCTTTAAGATATCTGCAATTGATCTCATATTTGTGTTGTCCCATTTAGACCCACAATTAAATAAAATGTGTACTATAAAGTGTCTTTAGTCATCTTATAGGGATAGAGTGTGGTATAACATGGGCGTAAGACTACCTGGTCTATTTCCCTTTGTGTAGAAGTCATTTGATGCCCACCCCAGGAAAGAGAGCCAGGTGCGTCAGTTGGCCTGGGTGGGAGATGGGATCTGGGTGTCCATCCGGCTGGACTCCACCCTCCGACTCTTCCACGCCCACACCTACCAGCACCTCCAGGATGTGGACATAGAGCCCTATGTCTCCAAGATGCTGGGTGCGTAGCTACATGGACATTCTAATCAACAAACCTTTACTGGCGTGGAGTATTTGCATTGACACAACCGAGGAGTTTGAGGATCATACATGAAAAACACCCTCACTCCAACACAATGCCTGGAGGAATATAGGAATGTAGATTCTGCTGTTGTTGTGTCCGTGCTCTGAGAAAGGGTTCAGGATCTGGATATTACGTAGAGATGATTAGCTGTACCTGGGACTTGCTGACTCTATGGAGAACACTAAGCCCATCTGGACTGCAGATCATGTCACATTGATTCACACCACACATCACAGCAGAATCGCCTGACCTTAAATGTCTCCTGGTCCTTACTACTCTTATATCAGGTACTTAATGTTGTGTCTAACACGTTGTTTTTCATTAGAGATGGCTGTCTAGATTAGAAGATATATATATATAAAAGCCCTAACATGGCTCCACTCCTCCACCCCCCTACAGGTACCGGTAAACTGGGCTTCTCTTTTGTGAGGATTACAGCCCTCATGATCTCTTGTAGCCGCCTGTGGGTCGGAACAGGAAATGGTGTCATCATCTCCATCCCGCTGTCAGAAGGTGAGCCCATATGTGCTACGTCCCATAGTTTCTTCTCATCCTTATATCCTATCCATTGACGCTTGCTCCTTAAAAACGTCAGGTGCCTAAAAAGAATTTGTATTTTATGAATGATCAATGGATATTTAACAAACCAGGGTGTTGGATTGTGTAATAGTGTATCTAGTGTATCAGCCTGGCCCACTAATTCAGCCCATTAAGCCAGTCGTACAGTACATAAAGCCGCTGTCTGGTGAGTATTCATAGACTCTGCTCCTCCGCTGCCCCGTCTGTCCCTCCTCCTCTCCCTGTGTCACTGAAGCCATAGGTCCTCCTCATCATGGAGTCTTACTGAGAAGCCTCAGCGGTGAGTTTCCATCAAACAGCCAGTGTAGCCAGACATTCAGTTCCCTCTCTCTCCCTCCCTTTCTCTCTCTGTCTCTCTCCTGTAGCGTTTTTCGGCTGGCTGTCTACCTCTGTCCCTAGTTAGTTCCAAATAGCTGCGTGCTGCCTTCTGCTTTCCACGTGTATCCCCTGTATCTCTCCATCCTACCGCTGCCCCAGGGGGGTTTGGGCCCAGTTTGTGACTCTGTGCTGGTCTCTCCCTTTCTGGTGTGTCTGATTGTAATGTTGAGTCTTCTCCCTAACCTTTGTTCCTGTCCAACAGTCTGCTGTTCTCCAGTGCACGACAACACAGCTGTGTGGTTTCTGCCTCCTCTGCTGCTAGACAGACCCTGCTGTCTGTCTGGGACAATCCTAGTGATTGTTGCTCTAACTCATGACATGTCTTTGGGTTGTATCTTGTGCCTGTATTGTTGTTATATCATGTATATGTCCTACATTTCCTGGAGCTTATACAGCGTTGCCCAAGCTCTACGTTTTCCAGTCTAACTGGTAGTAAATAACGACACAATTTCCATAATGTTATGTGATACAAGTCTTTCTTACTCTATCTCTTGCACGTCTCTCTTTCCAGTGTTTTTCCATCACAATCACTCTTTCCGTTTGAGTCTCGTCTTGCTCCTTGTTTCACAGGACGTCTTCTGTCAGTTGTCCGTCAGTTCATTCTTTCCCCTCCTTGCTGGGTTTCAGCTGGGGTGTGATGTCAGTTGTCGATCAGTTCATTCTTTCCACTCCTGGCTGGGTTTCAGCTGGGCTGTGATGTCAGTTGTCCATCAGTTCATTCTTTCCACTCCTGGCTGGGTTTCAGCTGGGCTGTGATGTCAGTTGTCCATCAGTTCCTTCTTTCCACTCCTGGCTGGTCTTGTGCTACACTGAAGGCTTTGTAGCTTTAAACAGGTTAAATGGCATATAGTGGGCAAACACTAGTAATCATCTAAAGAGCTACGTATAACACAATAATCCTGCTCCTGTTCTTATTGTTGTTTTGCTGTTGTCATGACGTTGTCATGACGTTGTAGCCAACAAGACAGCGAGTTCAGTGCCAAATCGTCCTGGTGGCGCCGTGCGAGTGTACAGTGAAGAGGGCTCAGAGAGCACGTTGCCAGGCAGCTTTGTCCCCTACTGTTCCATGGCACATGCACAGCTGTGTTTCCATGGACACAGAGATGCCGTAAAGTTCTTTGCAGCAGTTCCAGGTAAGAAATGTGGGTATTTAATATATATGTACAGTCACCTCAAGCGATAGTGGTACCCTTGATGAAATTGAGCAAAATAAAAAAAAACAAAAAAAAAAACACATATTTTGGGCTCAAACAAAAGGCGAAGCCATGAAATATCATTCCAACACAATAATTTCTCAAACACAAAACCTTTCAATGAGCAGAAAAACTAAGATTTCTAAAGTATTGGCACCCCTCCAATCAATATTTAGCAAAGCCTCACTAGGAGTGGAGAACAGCACTGAGCCTTTTCCTGTATCGTCTGACACGGTTGGCTCACACTTTTGGAGGGTTCTAAAATATCTCTTTTATGGTGGAATTCATTATGCAATTCATTAGCAAAGTGGTTTCAAAGCACCAGTGATCCACCACCATCTTTGTCTGTGGGTATTCGATGCTTTTCCTTGTATGCAGCCACCAAACAATATATTTTTATATCTCATACCAGGTCTGTGAAGCTCACCACCACCATTTTTATTACAGCTGACTGATCTTGGGTTTTACGTATGCTGATTCATGAGGAAAGGATTTGAAATGTGTGCAACCATATTTTCAAGATCCGCTGAAAGGCATTTATATAGTTCTTGGACACTGAGAAAAACTGAATTTTCTAACTGACACCGCTTTTTTAGGTTTTATTTGAAATATTATTTAGGGGTACGAATAGTTTTTGTTTTGTGTTTGAGAAATGATTATGTTTTTATTAAGCTATACTGCCCTTTTATTTTTCAGCCCCATATAAGACTTTTTGTGTTGTTGGTTTTTTGCCTTCACTTGAGCATGCCAACGCATTCTGAGTTGACTGCGTGTATTTATGTGTGTGTATGTATATGTATATGTATATTATGTATGTGTATATGTTTGTACGTGTGTGTGTGTGTGTGTGTGTATACTGTTGTTGATTAACTTGATCTTACACTCAAACAATCATTGGAATCAAAATGTTTTTGGAGTGAACATTTATAATATATTATCATCACCAAGAAATAATAATTTTTCAAAAACATGTGCTACAGTCACTGGCACCCCTAGAAAGTCTAATTGGTGTACCTACCCTACCATTGACAAGTTTAGGGCAGTTTTTTGTCCATTACAATATAAACTTGATCAGAAATACATTGTTATACAGTGTAGATATTGTCAATTTTGCTGGCCTTCTAGGCAAAGTTGCAAAGAAAAAGCCATATCTCAGACAGGACAATAAATTTAAAAAATAAGATTGGCAAAAAATCCAGACATTAGGAAGATTGGAAATAAGTGTTATGGACAGACCAATGTATATTTGAGCTGTTCGGATCACAAAGAACTTTCGTGAGATGCAGACCAAATGTCATGATGCTGGAGGAGGCTTGACACTATCTGTCAAGAATGCTGGAGGCAAGGTGATGGTCTGGGGGTGCTTTGGTGGTGGTAAAGGATAAGATTTGTGCAGGGTAAAAGAGATCTTTAAAGAAGGAAGGCTATTACTCCATTTTGCAATCCCATGCCATACCATGTGGATGGCGCTTGATTGGAGCCAATTTCCTCATACAAAAGGACAATCACTCAAAGCACAGCTCTAAACTGTGCAAGAACATTTGGGGAAGAAGCAGTCAGCTGGTATTCTGTCTCTAATAGAGTGGCCAGCAAAGTCACTTGATCTCATTCCTAATGAGCTGTTGTGCGTGCAGCTTCATGGTATGTACGAAGTGCCCATGAAGCCAATCCAATTTATGGGAGGAAGCATGGGGTGAAATCTCTTCAGATTACATCAACAAACTGCAATTGCAACAAATAGAGAAATCTTTGATGAAAGCAAAGTTTGAACGACACAGTTATTATTTCAATTGAAGAAGAAAAAAGGGAACCTTGTCAATGACTATATTTCCTATTAATTTAGCTGTATTTCCTATTCATACTCATTTCATGTATGTTTTCATTGAAAACAAGGACATTTCTAAGTGACACTAATTGCCATTTAAAAAGCCACAGATGTGGGAAATTCACCTTTGAGTGGCATTTTCACATGTGTGTGTCACCTTGTGTGTCTGTAACAAGGCCATTACATTACATTCAAGGGTATGTATACTTTTGATCAGGCAATTTGGGTGATTTCTGTTAAAACTGAGCCAAACATGGCAAAGTATTGAACACTACTTTACCTTCTGCTTTAGGTCAGGTGATCCCACCCCCCAGAACTGGAGGGGATTCTGGGTCAGAAGACCCCACCTCAGAGTTGTCTGATTCGGTGACCTCTGAACCTGCCAAAACCTTCCTGGTCATGAGTGGAGGAGAGGGCTACATAGACTTCCGAATGGGTGGGTACAATATGCATCTGTGTGTTTTGTGGCAGGAAAATGTGATTTCAAGTTTAGGGGTTGGGTTTGTTGGAAACATATGGTTTAGATAATTGAGATTAACCTAGGTTTAGGGGTAGGGTATGGATTTCGAGAGAGAGAGCGACAATGTCTAACATGTCTCCACAACAGGTGATGATGTAGAAGAAGTTGAAGGCCCCCTGCCGGAACCAACCATGAAGCAGACAACCCCTGCCAAAGCCGAACGCAGCCACATCATCGTTTGGCAAGTCACTTCCTGCCAGGAGTGAGCCAATCACACTGCCACATGACCACCAGGTTGCCCAACCCACCCCCTGCATGTCCCTCCCTTAGGTTTTAAGTTGTTATTATTGATATTATTATTACTATTATTATTGTTATTATTATTGTTACTACTATTACTACTGTGGATGACTACATTGTTGGTAACGATTATTTTAGTGTCTGTTTTAAATGTAGCTACGAATTTGGTCCCCAGGTAATCAGGTAACTTTAGTATTAGTCAGGGGTCTAGTAGTCAACATACATTGTGTGCACATTGGATAAGTACATTTTAGGTGCAGAGCACCCAAATATCTGCTGCACATTCCATGAGCTGATAATGCAGTAAGGATCAACATGGTTGAGAGGAAGTGTGTGCCTCAAATGGCAAAGGCAGTAATGGTGCAGGATGAACAAATTATTTAAAATAACAATACAGTGAAAAAAATGAACAATATTAATATGACATGAGATAATGCAACATCAGTCTCTTGAAACATACAGTGGCTCTGAAAAGTTTTCACACCAATTGAACATTGCCGGATATTATTATGTTGCAACATGAAACACAAATTGATTTACACATAAAGTTCATCATACCAAAGTGAAAAATAAAGTTTACAAATTGTTTTTTTAAATCCAAAAGAGAAAATAATTGAGTACATAAGTGTTCTCCCCTTTATTCTATTTGGTGGTGCGACCTTTAGTCTATTTGGTGGTGCGACCTTTAGTCTATTTGATGATGGGACCTTTAGTCTATTTGGTGGTGGGACCTTTGACAGCAATAACATCATTGAAACTATTTGTTTAAGTCTCTAATTGTTTATTACAGACTTGCTTATTACAAATTCACTGAATGTTCTTTTGTCATCATGATGTAGTTTTTCTTAGGAATTGTACTTATCAGCTGTGGGACCTCCCAGTGACAGGTGTATTTAACCTGTAATTATGTGATACTCCTTAATTGCTCACAGTGGACAAACTGAAGACGATTGTTGCACAATAGCTCATTCAGGTGTGTCATATCAAAGGGGTAAATACTCATGCAATCAATTATTTTCTGTATATTTGTGATTCATTTTAGAAAACCTGCAGAGTTTATTTTCACTTTGACATGATGTTTTGTTCTTTTTTGAACTGTGTCAAAAAGTAATTACATTTTTATTTCAAATTGTAACAAGGTAATATGTGGAAAGGTCCAGGGGAGGGAATACTTTTGAGACCCACTGTAATAAGACATGGGTATGGTTGCTTTGTTTTACACTGAGTTGATGACATCTTTTAAGGTCCGGGGAACTTGACTGAATTATAACGTACTTTTCTTCTCCCCTAAAATGTTTGTACTTATTTTGCTTTAATGCATGAATAGTAGGTTGATGTGGTGAATAAACACTCACCCAAGGCAATTGTCTAAAAACAGTAACAGCCGTGAATCATACTGCAATGCAAAACTTGGCACAACGTTAAATAACCTTTCCCCTGGATCAGAGCTGTACTAGTGAACACTGCATATAACTGCACTGCACGTAAGTTAGTCAGCTAGGGAAAAAATAACAAGTAAAATATACTGAACTTGTTTAAGATTAGTACTAACTACTTTCATTTGCAGTCAGGCTCTGCTGACCGGTGGATCTGTCTGTGCAGGTGGTTGGACTGAGTGCTCTCGCTCTACCAACTTGGAAAATGACTGAACTTGATGGAAATTGGTTGAACTGTCAGGAAAGGACTCGTTGCTCTGACATCTTTTACATGCTTGCTATGGTTCTTTACAATTGAAAGTCATTTCTGCTTGCCTCCTGGGTTTTTTAGGAAAGTTGCGGTTGTTGGTAAAATTGATGTCAACTCAATTCCCATCATGATACTAATGATGATTCCCGTAGGGAGGAGAATCCTGTGATCAAAATGTTGTCATTGGTGAGCAACACTGCTTTCGTTTACAGGAACATGTTTCGATCAGTCTAGAAATCTCGCAAATGTATTCCATGCTTTGGTTAGAGTAGAAAGCTTACCGGACCTTAAAGTTATCATTTAGGACTGTATGTGAGTAGGAATTATGTTTACTCTTGTCTTCTCAGCGTCAAGCATTTGAGGTCGTATCTTATGAACAAAGTAGATATATTTTTGCTACATTTGTGGTGTGGGTAATATAAGCAATGTTCAAACACCGATAAGTTAAGAGGACTGTAAGATGTACTGAGGGCCCTTGTGCTAATACTTTTAAAAGGCCTTCTCCCTTCGTTGAAGTAATTGGAGAGGAGGGATCCATTGTCAATTATTTGAACAGGGTCAAAGATAGTATCAGTCTGCATGGAGACACCCTTTACTATATCTCCGTCCAAGTGTCTGCCTGCTTCGCCATTTTGTTCCAAACTTTCTGTTCCTCCATTTTTGATGACATGCTTCTGCTGGTAGCTAGAACTCACTGGCACTTTAAAATGTGACGTAGGCCGATTGAGGTTCAAAATGTTCACCCACAAAAAGCACCTGTCTGCTTTAATGTACACGTATACTAAAATGTGCTAATTGTTTTAAGGGAAATAGGTTTAACAGAAAAAGAATAAAAACTGTGTACCCAGTAACCAAGGACAAAAATAGGTGAAAATAATATTTAACATCATAATTAACATAATCAGTTTGTGAGTAATGTCATGATAACACTAATTGGATACTGACTATATTTTAAAGGCTTCATCTCTGGAAAAACACACGGGGAATTTATTAATGAACTTAAGTGTTTTTACGTTGCACCTTAAAAATCATTGTTGACACGGCACTAAGATCACTTTGTGTTTTGTGTAGTGATGTTGCATTTACATTCCTTAAAGCCAGTTTTTATTTTATTTTTTACGTTGGATTTTGTGCTCTTTTTGTACTCATTCCTCTTCACTTCTATAAAATATCTGTATTTTAATGATGTCTGTAACCTGAAAGCAGAAGAAAATGATAAACATGTGTTTAATTTTGTATATTTGAAAAAGTAACTGGATTGGTACTGGTTGGGCCTCGGTCTAATATCTGTTTTCCAATTCAGTAGAAATATTGTTAATATCGTGTTGTAGCCATTCCAGTATTTATTTTTCTTATTGAGCCTCAGTGGTTCGGAATGTAACTTTCTACATGAAAACTGTTAAACCAATGGGTTTGTCTGATTTGTCATAAATGGTGACATTAAATTCAATAATGTTGAATCAAAAATGGAAAATACGCGATGATCCACACTAAAACAGTCCAGTAATGTCTGTGGAATGATTTTTGGAGAACCACACATTCATTGTACTAAGCTATGCATGTTTTAATAGAACACTGCTATGTATTGGTTGGTTGAAATCCCTGTTAATTGCCACCGTTTTGGGTGGGTGGATGCCTGCATGTGTGTTGGAGTGTGTGGCTTGCATTTGAGTGACTGCGTGCGCGTGTGTGTGTGTGCGTGTGTATATGTGTGTTCGCTTGTGTGTCGTACCCCAAAGAAAGGTCTGAAGGACTTTTCCAGGCCTTTCTCTGGGGCCCATAAAGCCGTTTGGCCATAACTGTGGTTTCTTCTGGTAAATGTATTCTAAAACAGCATCATAGCCTTATTTTTAACAATGTATTAAATTCGATTTCATGGGTAACTCATAGATTTGTTTATTGCTTCGGTTGGTTGGTGGACCAATTTAACGTATCTACATGTAGTTGTCATGTGTTCATGTGATGACAGCTAGAGGGCAGCATATCATCAGAGAAATACTAGACGTTTGCCCAAATGCTGTGTTTCCGGACCCTGGCCTCTCCACACGGGGACTTCAGAAGGTAAAATGAACGTAAGGGTTACATTAGGGTCAATCTGGCCAGAGCAAAAATTCAGTAATTTAACACAATGTGTATTCTCACATTTACCTCAAAGTCAACATCTGGTCTGAAAAGCGGTTTAGATAGATAATGAGTGTTGAATAGTATTTTTGCAGCAATCGATGTCCCAACCGCTGAGCTGTAAAAGTCTGAGGCGTCCCATTGTGTACCAGTAGGGGGTAGGACTTAGCTACACACAACCCAGGTGCAAATAACCTCGCAAAACTACTTCCATGAAATTCCATTGTGATGTAATTTCTCCCCACCTCCCACTCTCCCTTTACCCACCTCCTCTCTTAAGCCATGCGGGGGCTGTGCACACACGGGCACATGCTTGCTTGTAGACACACACACACACGCATGCAAACACGTGCGCGCACACTCGCTGACATGCTCGGTTGTCTGACACACTAGAGAGGGGATTCTTAGCAGGTTATGAAGCCCGTAGAGCTTCTGTTGCCATTCGTTCAGCCTTATCCCACCAGACGTTTTAGGTCATTCTAGATTTTTTTTTAAAACACATTTGCATGGTCTACCTCATTTGAACCCAGTTCATGAAGGCAGGGATCGCTGCTCTGTGGTACACGGTGATCCGTCTAGGAGCTTCTCCTCCCTCTCCGGCCTGGAGGGCAGTCTGCTGGGCGATGGCTCCACCAACCCAGCAGTCACTGCAGGGTGTCTGTGTACTTGGTTATCAGGTGGATGCCACGGATGGTCTCCCACACACAGACACGGCGGGGGGTTGGTCTGGAGACTTGCGTGTGAACAGAGATGGAGGTGGTGAGAGAAGCTGTGGAGTTGGGTGGTTGGGCTGGTGCGCTGTGAGAGGCTGTTTAGGTTAAAGCTGTTGAGAGGCAGACTGGCCCAGGCCGTCCTACCCTGGCTCCCAGAACATGAAGCTACATTCAGCCTCCGTGTTACATAACTGCCTGCGCCAGCTGCTCTCTCACTCTCTGTCTGTGTTTTTCTCACTCTCTGTCTCTGTCTGTGTTTTTCTCACTCTCTGTCTCTCTGTCTGTTTTTCTCACTCTCTCAAGCAGAAGGCGGGTTGAACTTAAGCTCTTGTGTCCATGTTCTGCTCTAGCCCGTCTCTTTCACTGCCTGATATGTCCACCGTCCAGTCTCTGCCTGTCTTTTCCTTCTGGCCTACTGACTTTCTCTCATTGGTTCTGTATGCAGGGAGAAACTATAAAAATCCCCCCCTTCTGTAGAGAGAACAAATGTGAAGTACATACAAACACACTCGTGTTTAAGTCATTGTGTTTGTGCACCACCTTCTTATGTGTACCATACTTCAGAGATGTGTGATATAAAGCCCCTGAACAAGGAGTGTGTGCCCTTGTCCAACCGCGGAAGCATGCAGTATTTCACAATCACGACAGCAGTAAGCACTTTCTTGGCCCGGCACAGCGCAGCGGTGTCAGGAGGCACAACGTGCGCACGTTGGGCGGGACGCTTGGACATTATTGATAGCTCTGCATTGACCAATGGGGAAGAAAAATACTTATCGGTGGCTCTATATTAACCAATGATGAGCTGTGAAAGCATATAAACAACGCTGGTGGGTGTGGCTGTGCCTGGGTACCCTGCAGGAGTTATTTATAGAGTGTGCCTTAAGCACTGAGGGCTTGACGGGGGGGGATATTCAGTATAACATCATGTACTCTGTAAGTGAGTGGGGATAGAGGGAGGTCACGTCGATGTGGGTGCCGTAGAGTGAGGCCGCTCCTTCTATATTAAGGCTGGGTTTATAGCGCACAAGGTTTCATGTACTGTCCTTTCTAACTAGCTGTACTCCTGCATTAGAGTTGTTGTTCAGTGGCCCACTTTCGGTATGATAGAAACTCAGTAGCCTCTATCCCCATCTCTTTCAGTTCACACCTTTTGTGTTTTATTCACCATCTCCCAGTTGTATGACTCATGTTCCCTAAAGAACTGGATAGGAGAGGAATTCAGAGGACAGGACTTGGGTGGGGGGAGTCCTAACACTAGCAAGAGAGACTGAATCAATAAGTGAGTTTGTGAGTGAATAGGTAAATTAGTGAGTGAATAAGTAAGTTGGTGAGTGAGTAGATATGTTTTTGAGAAAATGTGTAAGCTGGTTATTAGTATGTTTTTCTTATTTCACACTTCACATTTTATTCACTAGGTATTGATGGGGTAAATAGAGAATGTGTGACTGTAGGAAACATGAGGTTGTGTGAAAAGTGTGTGACGGTGGTGGAGGTATGATGAGATGTGGGGGTTAACAATCAGGTGCTGTGTGTGTATGTGATAAACACAATAGATAATGTTGCCCATGTTGTAAATGGTTGCACTTTTTCTCTGCTTTTACATGTTCTGACATTCTAGCTCCTGTGAGGCAGATATTCTTCGTCTGGTTTCATGGCAGAGTAATTAAAAAGAAGTCATCGCAAAAGATAATTTTGCCCAATGCATAGTGCAGCAGCATCCGTGTTTTGGTTTAACAGTCAAATTAGGATCACACAAGGAGAGTAAGTCCTCACAGGGGAGAGGATGGTAATAAGAAAACATTTCTTTGACAGGACCATTTGCCATTCCACACAAGGACAATTTCAGTTCCCTGGCTTAGAGGTTAAGGTCAAACTTCCAATTAGGGATAGTGTTTTTAGTGGTTTTATCCGTATCCTTAGCTTAAAGAAAAAGTATCAAATATTTACACTGTCTGTGTATGTTAGTATGGTACGCTAACTCCACCTGTGACTGATTGAACGGCTGTCTGTGCTTTCGTAACTACATGTATAAAAGCGTATCTTTGTATGTTTTCTCTCCTTTTAACCTATTTCCCTTGACTTATCTTTACTCTGGGGCGTCTCAGCCAACATCCCCTTTCCTCCCCTCGGGTCTGACCAATGGTTGGGTGGTGGCCTTTGAGATCCCCTGTCCCCTCTCCTCTCATCAGCCTTCTGTCAGATTCCCCTTTCTCACACCTCAATGTCTGGCTCATCTGTCCTCTTTATCTACCCTGTTCTCCACCTCTCAATTTTGTGTCTCTTCTTTCATCCCCTCCTCTTTCTCCCCTATTCCCCACACTCTCCTTTCTTCTCTCCATCCCCTCCTCCCTTCTCCCCTATCCCCTACACTTTGCTTTCTACCCTCCCCCTACTCTGTCCCAGGTACCCCTCAGTGTGTGGCCACAGCGGTGCGTTTGATCCCCTGTGTTTTGTTTGATCAAATCTCATTGGGTCTCCATTTCCCTGAGCCCACGTCTGCCCAACACCCCCTCACACAGATCACACCTCATTTGTTGTCTGTTCTCAAAGTGTCAGTTTTAGTTTCTGTGTTACTTTATGATTGCATGATTGCACTGGGCCGTGAAAGTGTACAGCAATGAGCTTGACACTCCTTTCCAATGACAAATCATTTCTGTGCTTTTTATCATCAACAAGCATATTTTCAACAGGTCTGTTGTCTTTAAGTGTACCATAAAATACAAATATAATTTCTCAACAGATGAAAACACTGTCACTGTGTTTGTGTGTGAACACTGTCTGTGTTTCGTGCCCTGTTTGTTTTGTCTGTCATTACCCTTTGATGAGGTGACATGAAAGCTTCCTGCTGTTCCTTTCAGAACCCTCTGTTTGAGAGAGTGTAGTGTGTCTCTGTTTGTGACGTAAATATGTTCAACAGCTGGAGAGTTGAAATCAGCGGGCGTGACGTGAGCTGCGAGCTGTTGCCAAATAGTTAGCCTTAGAAGAAGGGGGGTTAAGCTAATTCAGGCCCAAAACACCTTGAGTGTGAGCTATAGTAGGAAGTGGAGAAAGGGGGAGAAGTGGAGTGTTAATACAGGCCTAAATTTGGAGAGGAAACCCAGGCACTGTGGGTGGGTCTGTGTGACAAGTGGACAACCTGAGACCATGAAGTTGTGACTCACTAATATATACATAGCTATTCTAGACAGAGAGTTCATGCTTTATATGCACATGCTTAACAATCATACACATTCTACCTGTAAATGGTCTATTGAGTGTTTCTATCTAGCTGAAGACAATGAGGGTAATACAGGAGCGTTAGCTCCGCATGTTTTACCATTTCCGGTTGTGAATTCCCTGAAATTTTATGGAAATATGGACCACTGGAGAAATTTTATTACATAGATGGGTTCCTTCAAGGGATATGTTTCATAATCCATTAGAATGATTATAAAAAACAATTTATAGGTACATATCTTTCATTCAGAAGCTCTCCAAGGTTTATGACAAATATTTAATTCCAATTCTTGCATATTTGGTAATTGACAAATATGATTTGTGAATAAAAGCTGCTTGAAGACTACTTTGAGTGTTTTTAGCTAATTACTGTCTATATGCACAGCCATGTTTATTTACAGTTGTGCTCATAAGTTTGCATACCCTGGCAGAAATTGTGAATATTTTTTGACTGATCATGCAAAAGAAACTTTCTTTTCTTTAAGGATATTGATAATTCATTATCACATAGTTGCTTGGCTCCTTTTTAAATTATAATGATAACAGAAATAACCCAAATGGCCCTTATTAAAGTTTACATACCCTTGAACGCTAGGCCTTGTAACAGACACACAAGGTGATACACACGGGTGAAAAGATGGAAAAGGATATAAAAATATATCTAAAGTGTTGCCAGTCAGTACTGTTTAATCACTTATTAAGAAGTGGAAAATTCAGGGATCTCTTGATACCAAGCCAAGGTCAGATTTCAAGGTACTTAAAAAAAAATGAGCTGCATGGGCAAATTGCCAGAAAGAAGCCTTTACTGTGCCAATGCCATAAAAAAGCTTGGTTACAAAATGCCCGACCACACCCTGAGCTCTAAAGGCACGAGGAATCTTTCATTGTATAGATCTTAAAATAATTACGAAGAGGAAAGTTATAAACACTGTTTGAGCTAAATGTGAGTAAATAAAATCACGGTCTGACCAGTGGTTGTTGCGTCTCTTGTACCTAAACGTTGTAATGTTGTGTTCTAATGATACGTTCTAATCACACCGGTGTGAACGTCTGCTTCAGGAACCACACTAGCCTGATCACAGTGGTGTGATTGTATGCGTCAAATGGTTAAGAGAAAATTAGAGGAAGAGCAAAACTTATTATTTCAGACAGACCTTAAAGTAATGCTGTATGAAAAATGTCAAAACTTAAATAATATGAAATCCCCAATAATCAATCTTCTTGCCTTTCAATAGCTGTGAACTACACTGAGCAATTTTCCTCTTCAACAGAAATTCTGAAGTTTCCCTCTGGAGATCTTTTATCTGAGGGTTTCTGAGTGCAGTTGGAATTTCCTTTCTCTGGGAGGTCCCAGCGTTGGTTTGTACGATTCAAAACAACAAATACTACACAATGAAGATGAAGGAACATTCAATGCTTTGGTGTAAGGTTCTTCAAAAGCACCAATCAGGGGCAGGATATAGGAACATTTCAAAGGCAGTGAATATTCCCCTGAGGATAGTAAAGCACATTGTTTAGAAGAGGCTGTCTTTATAAACTGAATATCCCACTAGTTGTGCTGTCTGCTATGTATTGTGTAGCAACAAAACCTACTGGTGGGTTATTTATTTCTGTTCGTGTTTTTTAGTTAGACATTCTGAACCTTAGAACTTGCCATAGGCTAAGTTCTCTACTAGCTAAGTTTGCTTGTGGCAGACTATGCAAGCTCTTGTACTCGTTGTAATCCAATCTCTCCGCAGTAAAAATCTTGAACACGTTACTGGTCTCTTGGATATCCTTGGAGTGGACTGTTAGCTATCTTCCAAGCTAGTCATCTGTCATAAATTAGTAAGGGCAGAATAGTAAAAAGTTATTGGCTGTAAAGGAACAGAATCATCTGCATTAATGTCTTCTGCCATTCAACGCATCAAGCAACTATAAGTGCCTTTCCTATCATGCAATCTCTTAAAGAAGGTAATGGCAAGGAACAGAGTCTTGAAATCCCATAGAGCTGCCACTGCAGCTTTAGCTGAAGCTGAGGTTTGGGAAATGGAGAGTCGAGAAATAGAAGATCGACCACTTGACACCAAGATGAATTAAAGCGGAACGCACCTCAGAGTACATGAAACTGTATTCGGAAGTCAACTATAGTCAACACCCACTAAATAATGCAAACTTACCTGAACCTATCAATTCATCAATCCGCCAACATGTCTTGGACAATGATGAAACCACCAGGATCTATACTGGGGATGGCCAGTACAGATGGGATGAAGACTGGCACGATGGTGTCACCGACGTCATGTCGGTGAACCCGGAGCACAGATAGTCAACCTTCAGCCAGGTCAAGCAAAGAACCCTATGATAGAAACTTCTATTAGGAGAGATGGATCACAAAGAGTGAGACAGTTCAGCTGAACTCAGTTTTATTCTCTCCCTCCCCAACAGTTTTCAATGTCCAGAACCACCACATATGAATCATCAGACATGTTATTTTTAACCAGGTAGCTGATACGACATAAATTGATGAGCTCTATAGATTACTGAAGTTTTACTGGGCCTGGAAGAGGTACTTTCACCTGACTGCTGGAGGAGAGCTCGAACTGCTTTCCAAATGGCTCAGTCCACAGCCAGCTGAGCATGCTAAGAGTACATACCCTATGCAACTGCTGGTTTCCACATGGTGTGGCAGACATTGGCTGAGTCTTTTGGGGTACCTGAGGTTATAGAAAATGCGTCTCTGAAGAAAGTGGAGGACTTCTTAAAGATCTCAAATAGAGACAATCAAAGGCTAAGGGAGCTGGGCAACCCTCTAAGGGAAATGTAAAAGGAATGTTACCGCAGTGGTAATTGTCAAAATGCACAGAGATCTGTGGGGACACAAAGGACTCTTGGTCATGCTTTGAAATTTGCTTAGAGTCTACAGTACAGGACACAAAGAGAGCAGTTAAGATGTACGTTGCCTTGAATGGACAAAGCAACCGTTCTCTGACAAGAGGCGAGTTATTTGATGTTTTTAGCATAAAAGCAAAGGCCGTACCATACACCCTAAAAACATGCTTGGGAGTCCGTGTGGCAACAGGACAACGTGGCAATAACTTTGTTGTGGAGTCAATGGATGGTAGAATGCAAATCTCCCTCCCCACCCCCATAGAGTGTGAAATTATGCCTGACGGCAGGTCAGAAATCCCATCACTAGATATTGCTAAATATTGCCCTCACCTCAAGCCAATAGTGGGCCTGATCTCTGCATTCAACCCTGAAGCAGCTACTGTAATCCTCCTTGGCAGATACATAATCTGTGTACATGAAATAAGACAATGGCTCAACGGACCACCAAATGCACCAAATGTCTGGGTCTTGGATGGGTTGTCGTGAACTGTGCTTGGGAAGAGCCCATAAGCCAACCAGTGTCAGCATCTACAGGACCAATGTTCTACAGAATAGATGCACATCCTTCCATAAACCCTGCACTTGCACCATACAAGTTAAGGAAAAGTATGACCCCTCTATCAGTCAGGTTATCAAATCCCAGGTGCAACCAAGACAGCCATCCTGGTAAAAGAAATGTATGACTTTGGTGACTTTGATCGCACACATGAAGGCAACAAGCAGGCCCCGTCTGTAGAATATGATAGTCATCCATCATAAAGTAATAAGGGCAGAATACTAGTCACGGTGAAGCATGAATGTGGCAGCATCATGCTATGGGGATGCTTCTCAGTGGAAGGGACCTGGTGACTGGTCAGGATTGATAGAAGCATGAACGTAGTAAAATGCATTGGTGGTTCATGTAGCGCACATGAGCCTTGTGTGAAAATCCATCTTTCAGCACGACAACCTCCTAACCTGGTATGGATACACACTCATGGTTGCAATTGCACCAAAGATGTCTCTACTAAATATTTACTTAAGGAGACATTATGATATCAAATATTTTATTTTGTATTTGTAATTAAGAATTATCTTTTGATTTTAGTATCCACTGAAATTATGGACTTGTTTGTATTTCCCAAACAACACAAAGGAAACTTTTTTATCGGTTATGTATGACTAAGAACACATTCATGGTGTATTTTCAGCAACAGCCTATGAACAATTGAGGTTAACTCTCTTATTTCATCTTGTTAGCTTGGGATTCAATCTAGCAACATTTTCATTTACTAGTCATAAACTTTAACCACTAGCCTAGCATGCTGTCATAAATTACCCTCCCATATATGGCCTACAAGGAGTATGAACAAAATTTGACAATTAAGTGTATTTTTATAATGTTTTTTTTCACAATTTTCTAACATCCAATTGGTGGATTGATTTCCTGCCTGTTGGGCCCTGTCAGGGAATTAATCACCAGCTCTGTACACTGATAGAGAAGGCAGAGTTGACCTGGAGCAGAAGCCACGCTGCCACACCGACATGTCAACACCCAGCCCTCTGGCTGGATCTCTCTTTTTGGAGAGACTTATTGCGCCTCTGTCCCCTATCGCTCCCTCTATATTCTCTCTCTTCCCTTCACTGAGTCTTCTCTTTCACTTTTTCCATTTTGGTTAAATTTCCTTTGTATTCCACCTTTCATAGTAATGTAGAATCACTCTCACTCTCGCCTTATTTAGCACCCTCTCATTTCTACTGTTGTCTGTTTTTCAGCAGGCAAGTGTCATATACTGACGCTGCTTTTTGGGTAACATCTGCTAGTCTGTATGAACCCTGGAATGGAAATGAAAACCTGATTATATAGTTTGTACATTCAATGCTGCAGGGCTCAACCGAAAAGCAAAAGAACACACACACCCACACACCCACACACACACACACCCCCCCCCACACACACACACACACACACACACACACACACACACACACAAACACATGGAACGGAGCAGTGAAGGCTTTAACCTTCCACTCCCATGCAGTCGTGTGCTGCTTGTGAGATATTATATTCAGATTCGACTCCAAGGAATGCAGAACATTGCTGACGACATCTATTTTTAAAGCACAAGGTTGGATCATATTGAGAAATGTAATTCAATATATGCCGACTAAAAAGCTGAGGCAATAGCCTACCTTAAAATACCTACAATATTTTAAGAGGGAGACATATCAGAATCTGTTTGGCATTTAGATAGTCCTGGCTACAGAATTTATTAAAAATTTTGAAGATGCTTTTTGTAGTGCTGTGTAATGTTCAAAGACTGGTTCATAAAATGTTATCCACCTGAATTAGCATATATATATAAATGGGAATGCATACACATGACCCTTCAAATGTTTGGGGTCACTTAGAAATGTACTTGTTTTCCATGAAAACATACATGAAATGAGTTTGAATAGTAAATATGGCAAAATGAATAGGCCAAATATTAATTGACAACTTTTGTTATTGGTATATTTATTGTTTCCTTCAAACGTTGCTTTCATCAAAGAATCCTCCATTTGCAGCAATTACAGCCTTGTAGACCTTGGGCATTCTAGTTCCTCCCACAGGTTAGATTGACTTAATGGGCATTTCTTACGTACCATACGGTGAAGCTGCTCCCAGAACAGCTCTATATGGTTGAGATCTGGTGACGGTGGTGGTCATTCCATTATAGACAGAATACCAGCTGACTGCTTATTCCCTAAATAGTTGTTACATAGTTTGGAGTTGTGCCTTGGATCATTTTTCTCCTGCAACAGAACAGAGGGGGAAATTGGCTCCAGTAAATTCTCCAATCTACACTGTTTGTCTGATAAAGTTGATGTTATTTTAATGGACAGAAAACTAGCTTTTCTTTAAAAAACAAGGACAATTCTGAGTGACACCAAACTTTTAAATGGCAGTGTGTGTTGATTCGAATTCCAGACTAAAACACAAATGTATCTCCTGTATCCTTTCTCTCTGTGATACTCAGGAATACATCTATTAAATCTCATGGACCCGTTAGATAGAATATCACACAATTTCACCGAATGCAACTGACTGACATTACAGATCTAACTCAAGGCAGCTAGTAGCTGGTAACCAGAGTTTGAAAATGACTGGGTGTTTTACATTGCTGACGTTATGGTGCCTGCTCACGGTATGCAATTATGATGAAAAAGAGATGATATGCTGTCTGTCCTACAGAAGGAAATCTATTTGTAACATGCTTGTTGTACAACCTGTCGAAGTACATAGAATCCTCTTAGCCTACAGTCATAAACTACACCAAACAAAGACGTCCAATCTTTGTTGTTGGATCTGAGGACTGGAGAATGTCTATGTATAAGATCTATGCAGATGTGTAAAACATTTTGGATCTGTAGTCTAGAAAAGTAAAGAGCCAGGTAAAGTCTGATCTGCTGTGTATACACTTGAATAAAACCACAGTGGATGATATCACATGCCTGAGAAAGTTGAGCCTGCCATTCAGTGATCTATATCCATGAAGCTTTGTAATGTTTCAAAGTTTGGTACTTTGGATTACTTGGTGGTTTGTTTAACTCCACATTACTAATTGACAGAAACAGCATCTTAACTTGAACCAAACTTTCTTGGTTACTGTGTCTATATCACTACCACCAACACTAAAACACAAACCCATGTTCAAATTAATCGTCGGATCAATGTGAGGGCTTTGAGGTACAATCTACCTTAAATTCCCAACCCATGGACATGTACATTTTCCACTAAATGGGTCTTCTGCCCTGTAGCATGCCCTGACGTGAAATATAGCAGAAGGTATAAAAGATCACATTTTATACATTCCCTCTTTTACACAATCTGGTTCTGGGACACTATGACACCAGTACTTAAGCAGTGACAGTGTGAATCAGATCTACTAATGTATCACCATTTGTTTCAAAAACCTTGATGTGTGGACAAAGGTCATAGATAATCATGTACTTAGTAAGAGAGCATGCTGAAAAGCACAAACAACAAATAACAAATGGGTGAAGATGCGATGCGTCATTGGTCGTGAGAAAAAGGAACACCACTTAAGATTTACCCAACATACCAGCAGACTAGTTTTTATTTAATGTGACTTCTTTGGTTCCTTAAAAAGAACTGTCTTTTATGTGAATCCCCTGGTCTGCTGAGTGAAATACTGTAGGTGATAAAGTAGGAATCAATAAGCCAAGGCAAAGGGCAGGATATGCTTTAGAGGCTTTGAACCACTAAACCAGCCAACCGTTGAGCTCTGTCAGATCCAATTTTAATATGGTACATTTGGTCCCTATCACAAGATAAACACAATCCCCCTTCACAGAGCCAACACACAATTCACACATTAATTAGATAACATGTAATGGTAGCTGTACATAATATAAATGTTGAGGAAATATGATTCCAAATCACAATGTCACACAGAGATAACGATGAGTACTATGTAGTAAAATTATAAAACGATGGAATGGAATGGATGGTGTAATTACATTGTCATTGAACTTGTAACATTTTGTGTGAGTGTTTTTGTGTGCATGTGTGTATTGTGTAACGCAAAGCATGCTGGGCAATCTATCAGAGTAACAAAGTGTTTCAGACAGGAAGCTGTGTCTATTTGTCAAGCAACTACTACAAAAGAACTATCAGCTAGAACTGTAGATACCTTATATATACAGTCATTCTTTCTTTAGAATAAAAAATATTATATATTTCTATTGTAATTTGTCTGAAGATATCCATTGACAAATATATTTTAACTAACATCAGAACGCATTTTCAAAATCATATTGTTTCCTTATATATGTCCATACGGCTTTCCGTTGGGAAGCCAACACCTCCTGGTGTATTTGCACGCTACACACGGAGGCGATCTGGTTAGGCATGAAAAATTCGATGATTGATGAACACTGAAGTTTAGGGAACACGTTTTTTATAACTTGTGATTTCATAGTAGTTAGTATTTTTTTGTGATTTTTATAACCACTTTTGTTTAGTTTCAGGTAGTTTTTAAACTTGTTTTTTATTTGTTTCAGTTCAAGTAAAAAATGTACTAATATTCTTATATATCTTAATTCAATCTTAATATAACTTGGATTGAATGGAAAACAACAGCTACGTTGTTTTTGTAACATTACTGAATTTCGACATGAACAAAAATGTTTGTGACATTGGGGCAAAAGAACCTCACTAATGTGTGAGGTAATACCCAGCATGCCAGAGAACAAATATTTGCCACAGTCAACCCTTTGATCAGGGTCCAGAATGCCAACACACTCGTAATGCTTTAGATGCCATCAACCTCAACAGGTCAAGGTAGGTGCGGAAATTCAGTATAGCAACCCAAAGAACTAGGTTAATGCGAGGTGAAACTTAGCTAGCTCTGCATGCAGTTTGGCACTGAGTCCAATTCGAGGTCAGGGAGCGGAATGCATTGACATGGAGTCAGGCTGCTCTTCTCCTGGAATATTTCACGACACTTTTGAGTGAATGCTTAAATGGTAGGACAGCATAAAGGCAAGGCCAGTTTGGGGTGCCACCATCTTGATTGTGCATGTCCTATGTTAGGGAAATTTGCTTTGTAGTCTCCTCCCTCACTGGGCAGAAGGAGGATGAGTGACAAAAATGATGCCACTCTGCCATCACAAGTTTCCCAATTGGTGATTAGTAGATGTCTAACTTCTCATGAACAGGATACATTTAAACCAGCCCTGTATTCTCTGTACCATCCAGCTCTAAAACCCATGACTTCTAGCTGAGCAAAGTGAAACAACACCAGGTAGCCTTCAGCCCACCCATTATAGGAAAACAATTCAGGAATACATTTTTGAAAGAAGCTGGGACTGGTGAAAGTGGTATACGTTTGCTTAAGAGTAGAGATAGCCACACCACCTGCAGACGTTTTTCTGCTGCATTGTTCAACAAATTATGATGAATAATTCTTTCACTACATCAAAGAAAATGTTTGCTCAGTGGGTAAGACAGCTCCATGATATCTGACCATTTCCTTCATGCCTTGGCCGCAACCACTGACTTTGAAAAAGCCAAGGATGTGTCATAGGAAGAGGCATCCATGGCAGATTTTCACATTTTCCATAAACACAATACGTCTCTCAGGTGTAACATATTGTAAGGGTCAGAAACCAGATGCCTTTTTGTGTTAGAGCGTTTTTGTTCTATCCTGGATATTAAGCCTGTTTAGTGGGATGGAACTTTTTGCCTACTTGTTAATGTTACAAAGACCCAGAGTTACCTCTGCTATAGAGGATAAATTCATTAGAAATTGCCATTTAAATGAGATTAGAGACCAAATAAAGGCTTCACAGAGTTAAAATGATACACATTACAACTTTTCAAATGAGCCCGTGTGAATCATGCCATCATGGTCGAGTTGCTGCCAAGAAACCACCACTGAAGGACGTCAATAACAAGAAGAGACTTGATAAGGCTAAAAAACTATAATTGTCATTATATCCGTAGAAATCAGTCCTTTGGTCTGATCTGTCCAAATTTGAGATATTTGTTTCCAACCGCTGTGTCTTTGTAAAATGCAGAGTGGGTGAAAGGATGATCTACACTTGTGCGTTTCCCACTTTGGAGGGGGAGGTGTGATGGCGTGGGGGTGCTTTGCTCTTGACAGTGTCTATAATTTGTTTGCACTTTAAGGCACACTCAACCAGCATGGCTACCACAGCATTCTGCAGCGTTATGTCATCCTATTTGATTTGCACTTAGTAGGACTATCATTTGTTGTTCAACAGGACAAGGACCCAAAACATACCTCCAGGCTATGTCCTCTGAAATCACCCAACCTCAACTCAGTTGAGATGGTTTGGGATGAGTTGGATGGCAGATTGAAGGAAAAGCTGCCAGCAATTGTAAACATTCTTCATATTATTTCCATATTTATTGAGGTAAGTCCAATATATGAGATGCTAACATATATTAAAGTCAAGCCAGCTTGAAAGACAGGATAAGGTGGACTTATTGGCCAGTTGGAGGTAGATACGTTGCTAGAGCCTTAAGCATAGATTTGTGGGCGTAGGAATAGCACGGCTAATCGTCAGAAGGCTAATGAGCTGCATGGCTGGCATTCTATGAATAGGTCCTCGTGTGAATGACAGAGAGCCTCCAGAGAGCTAAGGGCTGTTATGACCCACAGGCATACTAGGAAGGGATTTGGGTCAGGTTGACTATACCTTATGGATGATAACAGGTGGGAGGAGGCTGAGAGAACAATAATGTGTTGTAACAGCCTGTTAATTAAAAGAATATGAACCAATTTTCTGAATAGAGCAAAACTAGTGATGGGGGATACCCACAGCCTTTTACTGTTGCTTTGTACACAAACAGATGAAATATATAAAAATATATGTAACACGAGTATGGAGGATTAACTCTTTACCTACTTTGATATTACAGTGTGAGTATTAAGACTGTCAAAGCGAATCATAGTCTAAATCTCAGCTTTTTTAAATGTCTTGTTAATCTATTGCAGCAAGCTTTTTCTCCCATTAGGGTTTCAAGCTTTGATGGTGAAGCTTGAAATCAATTATCATGTCTCCCGCTCTCTTTTTCTCACTCTGTCTCCCTCATCATTTCCCAAACTGAACAAACTTGTTTAATGAGGGCGTTCAGTACTTTCTATCTGAAAAATATGGATGGTGAATTACACATACTGTATGAAAATCAAGACACCTTTTAAAATATGACGAAAATGTCTAATTGAAAGGGACATTCACCAAACTAATATTTTTTAGTTTTAATTACGGATTCCCTCCACTCCAATTGTATCTTGTATTCTATTTTTATCTCATATTGATATATTCCACTAAACCCCCATTCTACGAAGAGTTGTAAAGTTGTTGAATGACATTAAGCATATGAATAAGTCTGGAAGGCATAAAAGAGAAGCCTCCAAAAATGTTGGCCTACATACAGTGAGTGAAAAAAGTATTTGATCCCCTGGTGATTTTGTATATTTGCCCACTGACGAAGAAATTATCAATGTATAATTTTATTGGTAGGTTTATTTGAACAGTGAGAGATAGAAAAAGAAAACAAAAAATCCATAAAAACGCAGGTCAATATATTTATTAATTGATTAGCATTTTAATGAGGGAAATAAGTATTCAATCCCTCTGCAAAACATGACTTAGTACTTGGTGGTAAAACCCTTGTTGTCAATCACAGAGGTAAGATGTTTCTTGTAGTTGGCCACCAGGTTTGCACACATCTCAGGAGGGATGTTGTCCCACTCCTCTTTGCAGATCTTCTCCAAGTCAGTAAGGTTTCGAGGCTGGTGTTTGGCAACTTGAACCTTCAGCTCCCTCCACAGATTTTCTATGACTTTAAGGTCTGGAGACTGGCTAGGCAACTGCAGGACCATAATGTGCTTATTCTTTAACCACTCCTTGGTTACCTTGGCCATGTGTTTTGGGACCTTATCATGCTGAAATAACCATCCACGACCCATTTTCAATGCCCTTGCTGAAGGAGGTTCTCACTTAAGATTTGTACATGGCCCCGTCCATCGTCCCTTTGATGCGTTGAAGTTGTCGTGTCCTCTTAGCAGAAAATCACCCCTAAAAGCATAATGTTTCCACCTCCATGCTTGACAGTGGGGATGGTGTTCTTGGGGTCATGGGCAGCATTCCTCCTCCTCCAAACACAGCAAGTTGAGTCAATGCCAGAGAGCTCAATTTTGGTCTCATCTGACCACAACACTTTCACCCAGTTCTCCTCTGAATCATTCAGTTGTTTATTGGCAAACTTCAGACGGGCCTTTACATGTGCTTTCTGGAGCAGGGGGACCCTGCGTGCACTGCAGGATTTCAGTCCTTCACAGTGTAGTGTTACCAATTGTTTTGTTGGTGACTATGGTCCCAGCAGCCTTAAAATCATTGACAAGATCTTTCTGTGAAGTTCATGTAAAGCAAAAATTATTAACACTCAACTGACTTAACATACTGTGAATCAATAAGAAATACCTCTCCATGTATTCTGTCTAAGGTTTTGGTCTGACTAACAGTGGATATGTAGGGAGATGGCAGTTGATGGCTAAGGTCTAGAGAGGTGTGAGGAAGAGCTGATGTTGTCTTAACCTATTGACTAAACAAGTTTGTGTCCTGATGTAATGTTTTTCTTCAGTCTGCTGCCAGGTCAGTTTTTACAGTGTATGCTGTTGTCATGCTGTGTAATCTGCATTTCTTTTGCAGTTTAGTGATGTCTATGTGCTTGATTTTAATGTCTTTCCTATGTTGCATTTTATAAATGTAATCCCAGTTTAAACTTATTGCCTTCAGGAGGCCTTTTGTCCCATGCAGGGCCAGGTTTGGCAATAAGAATATGTTTTTGATTGACATGCCTGGTAAGATAAAGTTTAAGTAAATAATCTACATAGAATTACATATGGATTTTCTGCTTTAGGAGCACATCAACCTTTTGCATAGTCAGTGAGCAAAACACTAGTCGCTCCCTTCACAGCCGGTTTATACTCACACATTAATTAAACATGACAACCAGTCTCACGCCTTTACAACCAATAGCCATAAACCATAACTAGAGATACTCATCAAGTTTCAGGCTACCAGATTTCACTAAAGATTGGAAACACCAGACACTGGAACATCAGGTTTTGAACAATGGCCAAAAGAATGAATATGAAAAAAACAACGTTTTAATTGCGGATATATTTTCACACTTTCTGAGCATGTAGAGGACTCCCAATCAGAAATAAATTTCTCAGGTTAGCATGACCTCTGCAATGGATTTCTACAATGCCTTATGAAGATGTGTCTTTGCAAGTTATAATTCGCTTCAAAACACTTTTGCATCAGAATAATATTCCGGCAATGTCTCTACACACATTTTTTATTTATGTTCAATCTGTACCATAAATCCATGTTTGAAGGATGCAAATTTATTTAACCATGTGAGACTTAATAACTAAGACATAATTCTCTTTTATAAGAGAGCTGTGGCCAAGAGGTAACATCAGAACCATATACTGTGCATAAATAACATAATTATTATAATTAGTGTCATAGTCGGCAGAGTGTTAGGCCCACCAAAGTGCTGGGTCGCAGCATGCAGGAGGCGTCAGTCAGCAGGGCTATTAGTGAGTACCTAAGCCACTGCCGCCCACAGATTAGCAATCAGCCACTGCAGAGGCTTGGGCAATAATCACCTTAGTAGAAAGTGTTTTCCTTTTGCTTTTCAAGGCTGTGTGGCTGTCTGTATTGCGTTTTCACTCTCCCTCCCACTTTCTTTCTGTCCCTCTAGCTCTCTCGTTTTCCCCTTCTTCCCGTTCCTTGTCTCTTGCCTCTCTCTCTCTTTCTCACTCCCCCCATCTCTGTAATCATCTAATTTCCGTCTGTAGGAACATAAGCCTTTAAAGGGAAACCTGCAGGCTTGCTTGGCTCTTCCATTAGAAAATATTCACGCCAGGGAAGTGAGCTTGTGGAATGCTGAAGAGGCCAGGACACTTTCCCACTGAGAAGCAGCTCAGCACTCTCCCTTTTCTTTTCTCTCTCTCTCTCTGTCTCACTCTCCCTGTCTCTCTAGGTTTCTCAGCTCTCTCTGTTTGCTCTCTCCTTTTTAATTTACTCAGAGCTTATCCTCTAGGTCCTGTATACATAGCTTTCACATCCAACCGAGACACCACTGGACAGCAATATGAAAATACATATACTTAACTTGTTAACAGGATAGATTTTGACGTAGCTGCTGATGTGCAGCTCTTCGTCAATAGTTCATCAGTAAACCGTTTCTCAATACAGTCTAATAGTGTAGCCAGAACCTAACATTGCCTGCTCTGCCCTTATTTCAGCTATATAGTCTAATGGTGTGATGTGTTTACAGAGCATACATAGAGCTGATAGGTTGATCAACTTGGTGGTTGTATTCTAAATGCCATGACTAGGACACACAGCTAATGCCCTTACTGTTGCTGGAATTAAACACAACCCTTCTTGGATCCAATATGACCATAAATCTAGTGTTAAAATCCCCCCCCTCTTCGGCCACAGTAAAACTGTGTATGTATGTATGTATGTATGTGTGTGTGTGTGTGTGTGTGTGTGTGTGTGTGTGTGTGTGT
>JACXGJ010007292.1:0-31008 GCA_016801105.1 Esox niger | reverse complement strand
GGGGCCACGAGGCGTGGGGCGGAGGGGAGGGGCCACGAGGCGTGGGGCGGAGGGGAGGGGCCACGAGGCGTGGGGCGGAGGGGAGGGGCCACGAGGCGTGGGGCGGAGGGGAGGGGCCACGAGGCGTGGGGCGAGGCGGAGTTGAGGGGCGACGAGGCGTGGGGCCTGGTCCTTTATATTCCTCTTTAATGGCACCTAATTCCCTTGACAGCAAACTACTTTAGACCAGAGCCCAGGGAGCCAAATGGGAGGCAGCTCCGGACACAGGGAAGACTTCACCATAATACCCAACATGCATTATTTACTGCCAGGGTCAAGCAGGACAGGCTACTATCACCAAACACATTAACAGCTTGGATTAAAGAAGATAGAATATAAAGACACCATGAATATGTTAGTAAGACATCCACTAAATCCTGTCCCTGTAGCAGCACACAACGGTTTTCCACTAAGTGGGTATCCCCAGCCCATATTAGATTCAGATGTTTCAACGGACATCAGCTTCAGACATTGTTGAGATGGCCAGAGAACGTCTGCGGCTGACGTTGTCAACCAACACGTTCGTTTGAAAAAAAAATTCTAAGATAAATTCCTGTTCAAAGAAAGTATTAGTTAAATATGCGCCATGTTTGCAAGCTCCTGAACTACAAACGTGTGTGAAGAAACAAATGGAGGTAATGCAGACGGCAGGAAGAAGTCTTTCCTTTGCCTTTCTTGGGACCCATCGACTGGCCTTGGCCACTACTCCCTGCTTTAGTGGCCTCCATCTTTATTACTTCCATACCGGTAATTCCACTCAGTTTTACCAATTGCTAAATGAATATGCCTTTTCCCATATGCCATTAATTTTGCAGTATGGGAATGTAAAACTTTCTAGCCACAACACAATATCATCACAAAGGGTTTCTATTTAAATCCTATTAGTTATTTAGGCCATCCCCGAGTTTGGCGGTGCCTATTAACCAATTTGCAGTTTGTTAAAGTATATCACCATCTGATTTTTCCCCATTTTTCTTTTATGCATACATTCAGGACAAAAGAAGCTGTAATCATAGAAATGGATCGGAACTTTCTCACTGTGCTTCTTCAGAATTGCTTTCTGTTCTAACTCTACACAGATGCCCTGACTTGGCAGTGCTCCTGTTGAAATCATTCACTCTCTTTGGTATGACTCACACAGTTTGAAGTACAAAACCTTCCACTAACTTCTCTTGGTTCCACATAAATCTCCTCCGTTCCTGTCCGCCAACTACCCATAACGATCATTCGCCGCAAAAGAACAATATTTAACAAGAAGCTTAATTTCAGCAACAAATCATTGTATGTGACTGTGTCCATCATTCCAGCCTAGAGCATATAGCTTTCTCATCCATTGTCTTAACACTACATCATCGGAATCGATTGACAAGACACACTATTACCCAAACTCTGCCGGCACCTTCAGACCAGCGGGGCTGCCCAGAAACACACATGTTGAATTGAGTTCACTCATTTGCTTTAAAACACCCATTTTCTAGGATTTGAAATGGCAAGATGAAAAAAATAAAACGATTTTTCGCTGAAAGAACTGCGGGCAGGATGGACTACTGAAAAGTCCAAGGACTCGGTCACAAAAAGCCTAAGAGAATGACACTCGAGCAAACATAGGAGTTTCACGTAGCATCCTGCACTTAACACAAGGACTTTATGTAGCAACCGCTATCAAACGAAAGGTTTACATGGCTTCCTTCTCTCCTGCATCTTTCACCCTGAGTTTATAAAAGGGTAGAAATCCTGAATTAGCTTAGGCATAACCTCGAACCTTAAAAATCACTACAATTTAATACAGGTGGAGGCCAATTAACTTTGGGCTGAAGGCTTATCGAACATTTTCGTTTAATATTTTTAATGTATAATTTAATTTCACAAACATGAAAGCGATTACCCCTTAAAATGGAGGAGTATGGTGGTTAAGATACATGTGGGGAATCCTAATTTAAATTAAATGCATGAAACTTACTCACATAACAAGATGTGACAAAAATGTCAAGGCAGTCTAAATTACCTATAGGCACTGGGATTCTAGTTATTGTAAAAAGTACTAACCTCTTTCTGTCACAAGGTCCTGGTCACAACAATCAAAATGTTACATATCGATTATTTGCAGTCTGTAGTGCAATAATGGTTGATGCGAAAGATAAGCTTACGGTTTAATAGAAAAAGACACAAGTAATGCATACAGGACACTAAACCATAACCACTGCAAAGTGGGAACAGTCTGCTCTTCTTCCTGTTAACGGTTCCACACTTACCTGCCAGTCCTGCAAGAGTTTAAAGCCTTGAATGGGATGTGATTATCTGGACACTGGATTCAATGTGTGCTGTAAGGGATTGATGTTAAACTAAACAGGATCTGAGTGGAGTTTGACTGGATCATGGACAGCCTGGTAAGCAATATACCATATGGTACTGTAGATAGGTTTTACCCTTTTGTGAGAAACAAGTCATGATCAGTCAAAGTCCATTATTTACAAATCACCAGTTGGAGTTAGAGTAGCAATTACTGTTACTAATTTCTCAGAGAATCAATTAACGTAAGAAATAACGTTTTTCAAAATGTCGCATGAATGCTAATCGTATCGATTCTCCCTTGACAAGTGATTTCAGAACAAAATGAGATCCTCTTTCCTATGCTTTTCCTGGTGAAATTACTCGGCCATCCACTTTGTTCAAAGGCCCGTACATCTCATATCCCATGCAATACAAATGGCTACCCTCCATAGCCCTCTTTCCTGCCGTTCCAACACACTGTAATTTCATTAGGTCTCGTCCAAAGCCGGTGCTTGTTTGCTCACTCACAGTACTATTCCTGTGTAATGCCTGAGTCACACACCAAAAAAGGATAAATGAAAATTGTTTGCCTCAAGCAGTTTAAAAAAAAACACACATTATGATTAAATTTTTCCAGGCTAGAGTTCTAAGAGTGTATGTAAAACCAAGTCATGAGCCGATCTCATGAATAATGGTAACGGGGAGAAATGGAATAACAAGTCACCGAAATTAGATGTTAGCACGTATGCTACACACACGCACGCGAGGGGGCGGAGAGGACAAGCTGGAACCGCCCTCATGTTTCTCCTTTCCAACATTACAAAACCACTTGTGAGAGATGGTTAACAGGAAGACTTCATTGCAAAGGTGCACAGTACATTGATACCTGGGGTTGTCTTTAAACTAGCAGACATGAAAGAGATATTTAAATGCTGCTCTATTTACTAATATTTCCAATGTGATTAACATGTAATTTACATATCTGGTGACATCATAAACCTGCCCAGTGACATAAAATTCTGTTACAATTTGTCACCGCACAATATGAAAAAGTACATGTTAAGTGTTAAGTGTTATTTGTATGAAAAAACAACAGCAGTAGAAAACAGATTCATCAAGTCGTACACATTTCCTTTTCGCCCAAAGCACATCGGAAAGATTCTCTATTAAAGGACAATTACACATGTTTTTGAGACCTACATTTTCTTTATTCAGATGTGATTGAATCATTGAATTTGACTCCAATATTGTATTTGCTCTATAATTGTAACAATCAGAGTTAAATCATCCAGATAACCCTAAACTAGTAAAAAATACAACCAAGAATAAATGTTCATCAGAATTCTGTTGAATAAAATGAACACGTTATAGGACCCACATTAGAGTACTTTATGAACCCTTATTTGACCAGGTATATTTGCGGAAAACATGCTGAAAATAATACTCTCTTGTAAAGTAGGGACCTATGGAAAAACACTGGGGAGAAAATAATGTGAATAATCGAAAGCACAATAAGTTGAAATCCTTGCGTCTAGTTAAGTAAGCTCGTACAGTTAACAGAACCTCATACAGTTAGCTCGTACAGTTACAGAACCTCGTACAGTTACAGATCCTCGTACAGTTACAGATCCTCGTACAGTTACCTAACCGTGTACAGTTACCTAACCGTGTACAGTTACCTAACCGTGTACAGTTAAAGAACTTCGTACAGTTGCCTCGTGCAGTTACAGAGCCTCGTGCAGTTACAGAGCCTCGTGCAGTTACAGAGCCTCGTGCAGTTACAGAGCCTCATACAATTTCCTCGTACAGTTACAGAACCTCATACAGTTACCTCGTACAGTTACAGAGCCTCGTACAGTTACCTCGTACAGTTACAGAGCCTCGTACAGTTACAGAGCCTCGTACAGTTACAGAACCTCATAGTTACCTCGTATGCCTGAAAAGGTTGGAGCCCCCCGACCTACATGGTCTTTTATATAGTGTAACCGTCTGAACATTGCTAAGCGATGCCACATTAAATAAACGTGTCGGTTGATTTATTTAACCACAGGTGTCTGGGCTTGGCCGTACAATGGAGCACATAGGTTATTATGCATGACGTCTTATGAAGGTTGTTTGACTGTTCTTTTCCCTCGCTTCCTCTGAGATTTTACCCACACACTTCCCACCTGCTGCTCGTCAGACCTTAATAAAGATAAAAAATAATAATCTTGCATCAAACTGTATCATTACCAAGCTGAATATCGACCAGTGTCCTCTGACAAGCTGCATGCAACTAGCCTATCCACAGTGTTTACAGGTTGTCAGGTCTGTTTTGAACCCTTAAGGCTACTTCATATTTTCATCCCACTTTGCCCATCTTCCATTTGGTAACTTGAGAGAACAGTACGTCTTGTTTGATCGTAATCTCTTTGTCTGCCGCTCCTCAATCCCTCCCTCCCTCTTTCTTTCTTTCTCCCCCTTCACCACTCCCTGCTTATTTAGTCCAAGTAGGCTCTACGGTAAGGCAGCGATGTAAGAGTGAGTTTGACATTAGTGGGGACATTTTCCTCCACACTTCTTAAGCCAAATTAAATTTCTTCAACTCATCCTTCCTTGAGGAGCGGAAATAGGCCACTGAAATGTTGCCCAGTAAACAAACAGGAGATGTCATTGATTACTTTGTCCAGTCCTTAGTTTACAGTAGCCACCAGCCAGTTCAACACTAGACTGCATAATCAAAATATTCCTTCCTGTTGTCCAACAATTCAGACTGATTCATACTATGACAGATCATCAGACTAAAAGCACTGTAATCTAGGCGAGGTGCTCATCATCATACCTGTTTACTGTCTTTTCTCTCCAGCTCTTTGTAAGCGTCTTTCTGTCAGCGGCCACCTTCATAGCTGCCTCTCTCCTGTGTAGAGTTAACACAGACCACACATCCAAGATTCATCAAAGTTCATATCCGATCAGAGAGATTCACTCTAAGATATATCGCCTGATGAGTTTGGCGATGCATTATTGTTGTCTGCATTCCTGTCGGCCATGATCATGTTAGCGCCAAACTCTTAACACGTATGTAACATGACGTTTAATTATCTAGATGCAATTCTAATGATTTAGAATTAAAGCACTCCAACCTGCCGGGCATGATTGGTTTTGTTTGCAGGAAATCCTTAGCACTCCTTAGACTCCTATTTTCTTAGGTGCGTTTGGCAACATTAAGAATTACTCTACCCACTGTAGCAAACAAAGCAATATCCATATCTAGCCAGGAGTATTGCTGATTTTTACCTTCGTTCTAACGGGTCTGTCAAAATGTTTTTCCACTTTTTCTCTCTGCGCCAATAACAAACTCCTGTGCGGTACACCACTTTTCAATGAAGCAATTTAGCCTAATCACTTACCTTGGTCCAAACGACGGTGGGAGCAGAGAAGCAAGATATCGCCCGCAAAGTCGATTTCTAAATAAAAGTTCAAGAATATAAATCTCCTATCCAAAATAAAAGTATTGCGCTAATTAGGATGATGATGATTTTTTATTTATATTGAATGATTATTTAACGACAATTTTACCAATTCCGCTCATTGGTTATTTATTTTTTAATGGGGGAAAGCATTTCTCCTTCATTCCGAGGGAGCTGTATGCCACCCCAAGGCATCTACGCCCTTGCAATAGTGACAGAGATCATTTCAAGCACCAAATCCCCAATTAAAGCTTTTAGTGTCCGAGATTAAAGTAATCCATAATAGATGGCCTGAGTCCTTAATGCACCCTGTACATCCCAGAGCCCAAATTTTTTGTGACCTGTATAAAGAAATGAGTGTCAGCTGGGATGCAGATTGCCATGCATTGATGAGACTGTGGATGTGTCGCACGCAGCATTGGGCTGACATCAGATGATATTTAGACACTTATTTTGGTCCACTCAAATAGCTTTCATTTGTTTGTTGAAGTGCATACTTAAGTACAAAAGTACACAACCACCGTGCATTTCAATCAGTCATCGCAACCAAACACCGGTACATTGTTTAGTTGAGAAAAAGAGCTAGGGCAAGCTATCAGGTTAATGTAGATGTAATTCATTTGGGCAATATTATTATTTAAGGCCTATGGTAAGCTATACAATCTAAGGAATAAATAAACTGGGAATTCAATGTATACAAAATTAAATATAAAATGTTATGTAAAACATAGGATTAAAAAAATATATAAAAAATGCCTAGCTATGCTATATAATTAGTCCAGTGGCTTTGAATGTGTAGAAACACCCCAAATTCTTAATTAATGGAGCCCAGAGCCTCTCAATTTAACTCTTCGTTATTAGCCTACTAAAATGCATGACCTAATCACAGTCAGAGAATTTAGTAATGACGGTATAATGGATTTAAATAGAAGGGCTTGTATTATTATAAAGTTATTTTCCTAAAGTACAACATTTTCAAGTGCAGCTCTGTCAGCCCCCCTTCTCTAAAATGTACCCACGGCTATGAATTTATTTGCATCTGTCTCTCTTTGTCTTTCATTCCCTCTCCTTTTCTTATTTCAGCCTCAATATTTATAGGAATTAATCACAATATTGCCCGAGTCCCTTTTGAAGTGGAAGTGAAAATCTGTGAGTAATTGAAGATTCAGCTTGTGAAAAATATTTATATAGTTAAGCAAGACAAGGAACCCTATAACATGCTGCATCCCAAATGGAAACGTATTCCCTTCAGGACCTTGTCAATAAAAGTGCCCTAAAGGGACTAAGAAGACATTTGTGCTATAATTTGTTGCTGTCCTTTGTCAGGTGCTATGTGGTGGTAGATAAAAAACCTGATGTTGTATTGATCACTTGTATTTTATACCCTGGAGTGGCAGGGTATTCTAGCCTGGTCAACAGTGTTGGGTCACTAAATGAAAGGTCATCAGTTCTAATCCCTGAGCTGACAGGGTTCTATCCCCGAGCAAGACTGTTAATCCAATTTGCTCCCAGGTCGTTGCAGCAAATAAGAATATGTACTTAGCATGCATACCTATAAAAAAACATAACTAAATATGTTTATGTACATCTATACATCTGATTCATATGTATTATACCGTTCATCAATATTAATTGATTTTGACTGACACACTGTCTGAACTCAGTTACATACTACTGAGTCAGACTATTGGTCTTGTATGCTATATGGGGTGTTTCAGTCCCCCATAATTATGAGAGATTTGAGATGTTTCATACATGACTAAGCATTGACACAGTGGTTTGGAAAATTCACACAGCAATGTTCAAGCAATGACGTTAGTGGTCGTTGGAGCCCACTGTCGGATCTACAAATTAGTCATGCCTTGTGGCAATAATTGTGTTTGTGTTTTGCTGATTGCTCAATCACACTATGTAGATATGGTTGTCCGTGTCCAGTAGAGCCATTGCACTTGTTTAAACAATGTTCCAATTGGCCCGGACATTACTGGACAGCCATGCTTGCAAACTTTCTCAGGCTTTGAAAAGACCCTCGAAAACATGCTATTTCTTACGAGCTAGCTAGCTCACTATTCTTTTTGAGGTCATCTACTCATGAGGATTCCTCATTACAAGAAGAGACGCTTCCAACCAGGAACCAACCAGTAAATGTAGACGATCCGTTTCTACGAGTGACACGCAGAATCGCTAGTATTTGCGTCGCGTGAGGACGTTCGCAATTCTAATGGCGCATGCGATGCGTTAATTTCAACAGACGCTTATCGGTCGCGCAGCAGTTAAATGTCCCTTTAATGTACCCACAGTGACATCATCCTTTGATCCCATGTTCACAAATGTGACCAGGTGCTGTTTTGGTGTCACATCACCTGCCTGTCACTTTCCTGTCAAACAGAGGAATGAATAAACCACCAAGCACTGTCTCCCGATGGGCTAGGTAAGATGGAATGTAGCGTGCGCGCGCGCATTCAGCTCCTGACTCAGAGTTGTTTCTCGAAGGGCAACTCTCAGGTGGATAGCAGCTGGGATTCCACCCACAGACAGAGCGGAGCAGAAACACACGCACACTGCATTAGCCACCGTAAACATGCAGTACATATTCACAGAAGCACTCTTTTACACACACACACACACACACACACAATCCAAAACCCTCTTAATATACACACCGTTCAAAACCTGATTAGACAGAGCCAACAAGAGGATTGTGAGGCCAGCATCATGGGATGTAAGCTCCCTTCAGACTGGTGCCGATGTGTGTGTGTGTGTGTGTGTGTGTTTAGGGGCGTAAGTCCCTTTCATATTAGGGAGTAAGTCCCTTTAATGACAATCATGCTCGTTGACAATGCGTACCAGTAACCCCCTCGAACAAGCCCTCCCAATCACTACAATGTTATCGTTTGGTGTGTGCTGACAAGCGTGCGTGTACCAGATGACTGGTGAAACAGGTGGTGGCTTAGCAGAACTTTGTGTAAGTCATGATGGTGCCGTAAGAGGCCCGGTAGGTGCTGCGGTTTGTCTGTGACTGCAGAATGAGTGGCAGGGCCTTCTCTGAGATGTGTGACATTATGGATTCAGGAACAATAAACCAGTTACCGGTTTGCTCTTCCTCAAAGAGGTAATGATGTTTAGGCAATATAATCAGCAGAACTGCCAAGCAGCTATGGAGGTTTTCCCTGCAAGTCAATATGACCCTCTTTTGATTCTCTTGGAGACTGGGAGAATGGATCTTGCATGTCAACAACAGATCAATTTTTTAAGGAAATTATCTGGTTCTCAAAGCTTACTAAAAAGATGCTGACAAAAACCAACAACATAGAGAAACCTTTTCTTCATCTAGTTTTAAGAAAAGAAAATCATCTTTTCTTTCTGTTTTATTTTACATTACATCATCTCTGAACATGTTCATATTTGCAGTATATACATGTTGTCTTTTGACAAGGCCTCCCTCCAGGGCATTTCCCAACCATAACGGAAATCAAAAAATACACAAACGTTTTTTTTTTCTCTTTTTTTTTTTTCTCGGAATATCACAATACTTAGAGTTAACACAGACCACTCTGGTAATGAAGGATGTATCCCCTAGAAACCACATAGTCAGACTGACACCATCAGGTTTGGCATTAGGAGGATGGACAGCATCAACATCACTGTAAAACTTTATTCCCAAAGGGGCACATTCTGACTTGAAATAAGTGGACTTATTGAGATAAACCTAAGTCAAAATAGCATACATTTCTATGTTATCAATTTATCTTACGCCTGAATGTGACCCTAAGTGAACAATACCGGGTTCACTAAAGAGCCAGATAGAACACATAATTCAAATGACAAACCTACGGAAAACATAACACAAAGCATTTCTCATTAGATTTATCAGCAAATAAAGGTTTTCCTCAAAAAGGCAAACTGACATACAAACAGTGTCAACATTAGGAGTAAAATATCTTAATATGGACACGGTAGAAAACAAACAAGCAAGCACACGCTTCATCTTGCAGTAGAAGTTGCCAGTGTTCTACACGTCCAAGCATTTAAATGTGTTTCACAAGGATAACTGGGGACTGGGCGAACGGGAATCTCAGTACATTTGAATTCTCCAACATGGATGCGGTCTAGGGTCAGAGGTTGTAAGGCTAAAGGTCAGGAAGAAAAAGTAACAAGATGGAATTAGTGAGTCTGGTTCACTGGGTGGTGAATGAGGTGGACATCTGCTCGGGGTCAACAGGGCATCTGCTCGGGGTCAACAGGGCATCTGTTGGGCTCAACAGGGCATCTGCTCGGGGTCAACAGGGCATCTGCTCGGGGTCAACAGGGCATCTGCTCGGGGTCAACAGGGCATCTGCTCGGGGTCAACAGGGCATCTGCTCGGGGTCAACAGGGCATCTGCTCGGGGTCAACAGGGCATCTGCTCGGGGTCAACAGGGCATCTGTCAGATCTACTACAACATAAAGGAATGTCATCTCAGGCTGCCAGCCGCTGTGTGTGTGATTTGTCATCCCCACTAACTGAATTAGTTACGGACCTTAATAGTGGTCTCAGATGATACATTAGTTAGTTTGTTAGTTAGTATGTGCATGAGACACATGCAACATCTCAGACATTACTATGGTCCTTCCTTGAAGACCAGACATCTTCACCATCACACTGATTGGTCCATGAGAGGAGCTGTAATAACCAACTGGATTTCTTTGTTTTTTAAATGTAATCCATGCAGTGTGACGTGTAGAGAGCCAAGGAGGAGGGATGTGAAGGAGGGATGTTACGAGGAGGGATGTTACGAGGAGGGATGTTACGAGGAGGGATGTTACGAGGAGGGATGTTACGAGGAGGGATGTGAATGAGGAGGGATGTGAATGAGGAGGGATGTGAATGAGGAGGGATGTGAAGGAGGAGGGATGTTACGAGGAGGGATGTGAATGAGGAGGGATGTGAAGGAGGAGGGATGTGAAGGAGGAGGGATGTTACGAGGAGGGACAGCCAAAAGTAGGGATCGAGGGAGAATAGACAGCTGTAAGAACGGAGTAAGGTGGTCGGGGTGCGTGTCAGTACATGTTCATACTGAAGATGGCATTGTTTTGAGGATAGCAGTGGAAAAGTTGAGATATGGGTAAAATATATGGGAAATAGAAGATGGCTTTTTACAAGTTGAAGTTTGACATTTACAAGTAAAAGAGCTGTCAAAATGGAATCTGTGTTTGATTTACACCCCTTTGAGTTGGGCTGTGAACACAATATATCTTTAAATTTGTATTCAAAACGAGCCACAGTGAGATAACCCTAACTCTGAGAGAAAAAAAAACTTCTGGACTTACTGAAACGAACTGTGTGCTGCCGGACAGCGATATACTGGTAGTATTTCAAGAGGAGTACAGTCTTATGTTGTTCCTTTTTCTTTTTTGACAGCCTTCTACTTTTGATCTGTGCTTTGTTTGAGGGTTTGATGAATGGTCGGTTGAGACAGTTTAAGCCAAATGCACCTTCAGGCAAGCGTATTGAAGGTGAAATGAAAGTAAAAAAGGGAGACCTTCAAACAAAACAACATAAAAACACTGTCTTAGATGTATGGGGGGAAGGCAAGTTACTTAGGTACTGAAAGAAAACATTAGACAGATGTGTTTCTCTGAAGGACTGACATTGACATAGTTTTACTGAGGGGAACTTCACTTCAGGAACTGTGGAACCCTAGTGTGCTCTCGCCAGTAACTCATTTGTTCATGAAGACAGAGAAATGAGCTTCTCATGATCCGTTAATTCATCAACTGAGATTCATGCCTTCGCAGTTGGTTCAGTTAGAAAAGAAACACAGGATTATTCTGTCTTTGATGGGATTGCGAGATCACAATGTTGTGATGCAACTTTTGCCTGGTCATTCCGTTGTACTCTTCAGTAAGGCAAATTGCAATTAACAGTTCTGAGTGTGTTGACAATAATCCTGATTGCCTTGTCTTGTGATAGAAGATGAAAACGCCTTTGGCTGGACAGAAAAATACTGGACCTAAAGGTCCAGAAAGCAATAGGGGCCTATTAAATAGCAACACCTCCCGTGCCATTCTGTCCCTGTCTCCTCTATCTTTCTATCTCTCCCTCTCTTGCTTTCTTCCCCATTTTTAACTTTCGCTGCCCTCTCTCTGTCCCTTCTTCTTTCTCTCTTTCTCCATCCCTCTTCCTCTTGGTTACTTTCCCCATTTTCTTTCTGTCTATATTTTTGTTGCTCTATCTCCATTCCCAGTTTAAAAAGATATCTGTCCAGAATACAAACAAGGCCTCCTGTTCACAAAGCCACTCAGCAGGAGGCATTAGAACCCAGCACATTGATGAAGCATTTGATGGTAAATTAACAGAGATAGTGAGTTAATAACCAGGGCTCCAAATAATCTAAATTTTCAAACCCAGTTCCATTTTTCAGATGACACAGAGATATAGACGCACGAGGAGAGAATTCAAGGACATTCTCAGGGTTTCAGTTTTAATATTCCTCTCTGCAAGACCTCCACACACTGTGCTCCCTTGAAGTTCCTCCGACTGCTAAGTCCCAGTAATTGGCAACCATTTTTTTCCAGTTCAGTAATGTTCTGTCGATTTTTGGAGAAACACAGCAGAGTTGAAAGTACCTACTGGGTGGGCTAGGCCAATGGACAGAACTACAGAACACAAACTGTGTTCCAAATTGGAACACTTCATCTTCTGCTTCTGTAGCGTGCGCGCGCGCATTCAGCTCCTGACTCAGAGTTGTTTCTCGAAGGGCAACTCTCAGGTGGATAGCAGCTAGGTTTTTCCAGTAAATTATGCCTGTTTGGTCTGTATGTTCCCACTGCCTCCTGTCCTCTATGTCCCAGTCTATAATCTGTGCTGATGGTGGCCCCCCTGTAGGGAGATTGAAAAGAGGGGGATGAAGAGACAAGGGATGAGAGAGAAACATGCCCCCCACCCCCCCAAAAAAGTCCTCCTTATCTTATGTTACTGTCCAAAACTTTTCCGGGCAGCAGTAGCGCCCATGCCCCCCCACACAAACCCACCCATTCTGGGGCTCTGCTAGTTTTCCGGGAGAAGGATTGAGCGACAGCGGGATGGAGGGGGAAACATTGAACTACCCCCCCAGCCCCCCAAAAAAGGTTTTCATTGCAGTGGCACTGTTCCATTCCCCCGAACAGACAGCTCTTTGTTCTCCTGACATTTCCTGAGCTGTCCGGTTCGGGTTGCCAGGTGTTGCTATATGTGTCCTGGCTTGGAAAGGTAGGCGATTAGGGCTACCACCACACCAACATACACGCCTGTCCCGATGGTGATGGAGAGAGCTGCCAGGAAAAGAGCCCTCCGGGATGCAATGTTTGCCAGCGGGAAGTCCCCCTTGGTCACCGCCTTGCTGGTCTGGAAACAGAAGAGGAAGAGAGATGAGACACAAGTGGGAAATAGAAGAAAGAAAAGGGAGATGAAGTGGAAGAGAATAAGAGTTCAGATGCAAGAAGGACAAGGGGAGGAGAGGAATGACGGATGAGTGAGAGTTGAAAGGATCACAGGACGGCGAGCAGGAATAATTGTCGGAGCTATTTATCTTCTTCTCCCCATGTGATGTGTATGATGGCACTGGAATGTGGAAATGGAGGGAAAGAAGAAAGCCCATCGTATATTTTTGGATTTAAATTGGCAGTTAGATGTTGTGTCATATGATGTTTAAAAGGTGAAGAAAGCAGTTAGAAGTAGACAAGACCCATGACTAAATATCTGAAAAATGTCAGTTGGTAATAAAGCTTTGAGACAGCAGAGAGAGGTGCAGCATCAAAGACAGTAAGACATTAGTCTTATGATGTGGCCTTCATTTTCAGCATAATACTTTTAACATGACTAGTGGGTTCAGTGAAGCTGGAGAGAATTCACATTCAAACTCTGAATAATGTCTGTCAGTAATAGTCATCCAGTTACATTTTGTGGTAATTTAATAAACCAATTGTTTGCTGCATTGTTTCTATGTAGGAGAAAGTACTAACTTGTAGTGTTCTATAAGTTTTAAAAGTTCTCTAAAGTTGTAATTTCCACTTCAAAATGGATATCATGAAAATGTCCACATATTATAAAAATCAGCATGATCAAATATATAATTTAACAAAATTCTTCACATTTCCTCTTGCTGCATGAGTATTTTTGTGCAGTACCAAGTAACATAGAAAACGTGTATTATCATGATAACATGTCTTAAGGTTTTGAGGTTAAGGTTAACATGTCTTAAGGTTTTGTGGTTAAAGTTAACATGTCTTAAGGTTCTGAGGTTAAGGTTAACATGTCTTAAGGTTCTGAGGTTAAGGTTAACATGTCTTAAGGGTTTGAGGTTAAGGTTAACATGTCTTAAGAGTTTGAGTACGATAAATTATATGCTCTGTAGGAAAAAGTAGAAAACCCACTCTAGCAATTCAAGACAATAGTCGGATATCAAAAAGGATATGTAGTTAAGATGCAAAATACTACATGTATATATATATTTTTTATTTGAATGAAGGATGACTCATAACACATTTTCAAAGAGATTTCAAGAACACTAAGCTTTTATTGATTATCTTTCCACTGAAGAATATTCCTGTCACTCAAATTCCTGTCAAAATCTGGGTCATACAAAATCTGTGAATGTTATCTACAGTGCTGATAAAACCAAAAACTGCCATAAGAAGAGATGTTTGTATACTGTATATAAGACCTATTCTGTCAGTATCTTTGGATGGTGTAGTGTAGACATTGCGCCCAAAATGATATCTCCTTTCTTGCAATCTTCTCAGCCACCAGCCGCTGCCTGGCACCCAGCTTTTCTGCCCCGTGTTCCCCAAAGGAGGTCCGAGCGTGGGCTCAGCTAGATCAAACAAACACAGGCTGATCTGAAAACTGCAGCCAAACATGTCTTTCCACTCACAAAGGAAGAGGCTTTTCATATGTTTATATATTTTTAAAACCGCAATTTTCCCCTTCCCCTACTTCGGCCATGTTGCATCGCAAAACCTCCCATCAGAATCAGGCAAGCTGAAGGTTGTGGCAAGTCTTAAACATCGGTATCCATGCCAAGTCCTTTTTCCCACAATGCTCATCCACCCAGGATTATAAGGGTTAACGCCTTATACTCAAGGGCAAAACAACAGATATGAAACCCTTTTGGCTCAGGGATTCAAACCCGTGACTGTTTGGTAACTGGCCTAGCTACACCAACTCCACACTTTATTCTGAGGACACGACGTGAAAAAAAAAAGCTAAAGCCAGAAGACAAAGGTCAGTAGCTGGAATACCAAATATAACCAAGATATATTCAAGACAGGAACTGATATTAGTTACCATGCCAATGAAGTAAATACTAAAACGACAGGACTGTGTCCTATTGGGAAATTAGATGCAGGAGCAGTTTCTATGTTAGTGATATTCTGCCCCATTTGATGGCCTTAACAAAAGTTAAAAAGCACTTTTGTCTACCTTAATGCGACAGTGGATATCTTCATCATTTCATTCTTCTCTACTGTCTACACAAACACACACACACACACACACACACACACACACACACACAGTGTGCTATGTCAAAGGGATGTCAGCTCAAACAGTACACACTCTCTAATTTAATTCCCTCCCATTCAGCCGTCTATTAAACCACCCGTGTGATTAATCAATCTGCAGCATGTCTTAAGTCACGGCGTGACACGGGTCTCTCCGCGGACTAGGATTTGCAGGACTGAGAACAGAGCTTAAAGGGACTGAGGGGATGGACTTAGTGTGTGCGTGTGCGACTAGTAAATTAGAGTGTCTCCTGAAATGTTACAGATTAGAAATGTCAAGGTAATTTCCATGTGAGTCGACAGTGGAGTACGCACCGCTTGCCGCTAAAATGGGAACACTGCCTCAAATTTAAATCATGCGTTGACTCTGAATTTACGAAATACCGACTGAACAAAGCCCTGACTTAACTGTGTCCTTGTGTTTGTGACTAGTGAATGCGAGGACCCTCACAAGCAATGCTGTAATTAGACGCTTGAAATGCATTGGCTTTATCTACGCAACCTTCGCTGAGTGATTGAAATGTGGCGTCATAGTCAGAGAGAGAGAGAGAGAGAGAGCATCTTTTACACGCCTGATAAAACAAACTGAAACCATTCACTGCACTATTGTTCACTTTTGGATTGGATTGGATTGTCTCCTACAAATCGGAGTACTGAAGCCAATGATGCATTTGAAAATGTTGCTTACTGGGTCTAATCAAATGGGGATTTAGAAGTCTTTGGGGAGGTGCTTGGATCCAGAACAGTGCACGTACCTACTTAGCATGCAAACCGGGAAAAGGGCACGTTACAACTAATGATCCACACAAGAATATGGAGAAGCAAACAATGCAAAAGTTAAAGTTACACAGGACACAGACAAGACCGAATGTGTGAAAGCTACATCGGCCTTAAGTCAATTTAGCTTTGCCAATGGAGGGAGAGTCTGGTTGCCAGCCTGATTCGCTCATTGCGCTGGGTAGCTAGCTAGCTAGCCTCATGTCTACTGCAGGCATTCGGACCTGCTCTGCCTCCCCCTTACTGTTTTGCTCTGAGGAATACAAATCCCCCCAACTGACACTGGCAGCGCATCCAGGCTGCTCTCAACATGTCCGCAAAAACATAAAAACCAGTGAAGGGTCCAGGCAAGCCTAGTTCTGCCGGCCTGCGATTAGAAGGGATGAATGCTGTCGTCCCTAGCTGATTTCAATCCGCAGTTTTATATGTGGCAGACTGTCTTTAACCATTACGCCATTTAAACAGCAGGTAGTGTTGGACGTGGTGTCTACTGCCGTGCAAAAGCAACAGGCTGTAACTTCAGTTTTGGTCGAAAATGTGTTAGTATTGTCATTTTTGGAACATCTGCAGAAAGGTGAAAGATCTGCTTTATGGTGTGGATTTTGTTGTTGAGAAAATAGTGTCGTCATTGCCGTAACTGTCGTAATTCCCGTAAACTGTCGTCATTGCTGTAACTGTCGTCATTCCCGTAACATCAGTTATGTTTTTTTGTCTTTGCGACGCTGCCCTCCCAAACGCTCAAATTGCTGTGCAGTTTAGCATACTGTTTACCACGCTGAAGATACACCTACAAGCTGCAAAACACCTCCATCGCAGCTCGGCGTTGGCCTTAAATGTAACTTTTATGTTCAAGTCACCACCACAAATTGAATAGAAATGAGGAATAAGTGTGTTAATTTGGCAGCATGCTTGGTAGAGTTTGATGCTTTGAAAATAACTTGCTCATCTGAGGCGAGCTCCCGTCTGTAAATAATAGATAAATTATGTTTAATGCTTTGGTTACAACTTATCACAGTTGTAAAACTGTGCATGTTTCACAGAAACATGTTTGTTTGGGTTTGAAGTAAATTAATTTCAGCTTATCCAGCTCAGAGGAATGGAGATACGGTTAATAATTTGTTTCTTTTTTTAAGTATAATTCCAAGATAAACAGGCCAAAGACTAAATCTCTTTTTAAATTAATTGGAGAAAACACATTAGAAACAAAACATGTATGTAGATGTTAATTTACGATAACCTATAGTTGACAAAATATGTTTTCCTCCCTGCTTGAATTTCAACCGCCACTACCACTGCAATCACGTCCCAATGATGTAGTGGTCAGAGGACTCCTTAGAATTCAATCGTGGCGGGTTCACGGGTTGTCTCACGTTCAGATTTATTTTGTGTAATGCACGTTCATGTATACGAAAAATCACGGAATACAATTAATCTCTTAAATATATGAAGCAATTCTTGATATAATAGAGTGGATATTAGATTAGATTCAGCTTAATTTTCATTGAACAAGTACAAGTACAACAAAATGCAGTTTGCACTTATCAGAAGTGCAAATAGAAGAGGGCAGAAAATATATTAAGTATATGTATACTACCAGTGTTTTGATGTGCAATGAGGCAAATGCACTACAAATTGCAATACTAAATGTGCAATTAAGGCACATTTTTCACTGAACAAGAAAAACGTATTTTATTAATAAGTAATAAGTGTTAGTGTATGTTACAAGTGTGATAAATAGTTGTGTGGGTACAAATACCAATTCTGAACGGCTTTCTAAAAGTGCAATCGAATATATATTGTTGTGCAACGGCAGTAAATGTATCGAGTAGTTGAATATTTCTGAGTGACAAAATTGGAAAGTCTGAGAGGGGATTTGAACTAATGTCAAAACGTTAATAATATGCCACAACATCGGGGACGTTCCCACAAGACCACAGGACCTTCTCGTACTCAAATCAACTCTTAATAGTCCCGTGGACAAGAGTACATGTATTAACGGAACAAAAGTGTTCTCTTGTACAAAGATTACTGTAGATGAGTAGCTAATAGCTATACATCCTAGCTATAATAAAAACAATTACTCCAATCACTCCATGGCTGGTTCATTTATTTAGAAAACAATAACCGTATAAAAGCGTCACGTAATACAATTACTCACTTAAATATATGAGATTCATGGTATTGCAGAGTGGATATATATTGTTTTGCGACGGCTGAAAAGTACCGATTGGATAATATTTCTGAGAGACAAAAATTGGAACTTATGAGAGGGTAATTGAACAGGGGTCAAAATATTAACAATGTGCCTCAAGGTCAGGGATAATTCCACAAATACCACAGAGCTTGCTGGTACTCAGTCCACCCCTGTATAGACTCCAAATGCAACTTTTACACCAGCCATCACATTCTGTGGGTAACAGAACTTTCATTTATTAGCAGAACTCTTCTACAAAGATTATTGTAGATGGTCATTGAACAAAATAACAGTTGAATAGCTAACCACTGCGCTATGTGAAGCCTACAAACTGTGACATTCCATCACAGGATTCCCTGACCGTATCACAGACCAATTGGCCAGCCCGGGTAGCTGAATTCACCACTCAAAGGCTGAGACAAGTCCATGATACCATGCTCTTTCCATACTGCGTTGGTTATAACTTCGTACTTGGACATTTTCAAAGAAAAGGGAAAGAAGAAGTTTTGCAGGACAGATTGTTCTGGCCTGAGCTTTTTAGTTGCAATGCAAACTATAATAACTATAAAAGTCCAACCTAACTGTAACTGCAGATAATTACGTTGCATCTCTGGGTGGTTAAGCTCATACTGGCATGCAGACAGTGTAGAAAAGGTGGTTAGGTGAGAGTACACTGTACTGCCTTTTGGAGAAGTGTGAAGTGGTGATGAAGAGCGACGGTTCTGTCCGGAGGTGGCCGGGCCGTAACTTTAACAGGAAGGTGATGGTTCCGAGATGGACTCAACCTCTCATTGGCTTGGAAAGGTGTGATTGGATTTGGTGTCATGCAGAGAGCATGTAGTCTGTATGCTGTTTTGCAGGCATGTGCCAGATATAAGGTACCCCTCATTTTCCATCTTTAACTTCCTCCCTATACCAGTTTCTCCATCCCGTTTTCCATCTTGCTTTCCCTATTTCATCCATTCTCTTCCTCCTCTTACACCCACCCATGTGCCCTGCCTCCCTCAACAGATAAATCGGTCCTGATCTTATGAAGTGACCAAACTCCATGATCTACGTTTTCAAATTGTGACTCATGAGTTTATTTAGAGCGACTTTATTATGAGTCAGAGTTTATTAGTGAGATAATGCAAATACGATAGCTTAAATGTTTAGGATAAATTGTTGCCAATAAACTTGGCAGCAACACAGACAGTTAACTTGTTGGCTGTGCTTTTCCAGGGTCGGTAGCATTTATCAGTATCTATCCAAACATTGTGAAGGGACTATTAAAGTGGATGCTTGAAGGTGATTTCCCGTTCTTACACTCTAAGCTCTCTTTGCCCAGATACTTATGCGATTCAGTGTATGGTAGAGATCCTGGCTATAAATTCACTGTAATGGCACAACTAGTAGGGTGTCTTCATTTCACATGTACAAAGGTTAAACTTTCCTGTCGCACCATTCACTAGAGTAATCAGTCTCAACATTTGTTCAGAGCAACTAATATTAAGCTTACCAGCAAATAAAGTTATACTTTTTAAGCAAAGTAAAAGTTAACATTATTCTGTTTGGCTTTATGTTTCCCTGGAATTGAACTGGGTAGGCTGCTGTAACTATACTCTGCCTTGTCTCAGGGTGGTTGTTTGTCTGCTGGTGTTCCATTGATGGTCTGGGGATATTTTTCCTGGTTGGCTGTGTCCGTGTTCATCTCTGGAAGAGGCCACAGTGTACCCAGAATCCCCCTTTCTCAGCTAGTATATCCTGCAATAGTTTACCTGCCAGGGGTCATTATGTCTGTCCTATGTTATCGCCCAATAATCTGACCCCTCTCTAGTTTCATTCCACGTCCTATGACCGCTCTATAGTGTTATCCTCCAGTCACCTGACTCACCCTGCAATGTCACCCATCAACTCCAGCACCTTTTAGTTATTTAGAAAAACTGTATGTAAACCTGAACATCTTTGCTGCCTAGCAAGAAATGCTTGTGGCTTGTGGCGTATCTGAGTTTCACAAAGGCCTTTAAAATGTATAATTTCCCATATATAACCTAATTCGCCCTGACAATAAAAATCCATCAACCCGTACAATGACGTCAATTAAATAATCTAACAAACTACTCATGTCTTGTTGCAAGATTCTTTTCCTTCTATGTGAAGTCTGAATAGCGTATAGGAGTTGAACCCAGCCTGCAGAGACACAGCTGGACTGCAGGCCACGCCTCTGCCCCTGAAAGCATATGAGCACTCAGCCTTAAGAATGTGACCTTATGGAGAGGTCACTCAAAAGTTAATATAACATTAAAAACAAGTGAGCTATGGTATATAGGAATAGAAAAATCACAGGAATCACAGAAATAAGTAAATACATCGATTCCTGTTGTCCAGTTCGAAATATTCAGACATAAAGCTAAAACTGTTCTCCTATTTCGACTGGAGTCCGAGACATCTGTTCCTGCGAAAGCATGTTAGAGGGCTTCACTGGAAACCAGTGTGCGTGCGCGTGCGCGTGCGTTACGTCAAAGGCTATTTGTACACCGTTCTTCATCAAAGGTTTATTTGTAAACTGAGAGGTTCCTGGCTCGCTCCGATGACCTTCCCACACACACCGACACGGAAGTGAAAATAACAACAACCTATGCACTCAATGTACTTACTGCCTGACACTTTGGATGGAAGCGTATGCTAAGTGCCACTGTGTGTGGTGGAAATGGAAATGGTCTGAGGAGAAAAAGAACTTGGCCATTCTCTCTGTAATCAGCGCCGCCTCATCCTAAAGGCAGACTGCGTGCTGAGCTAAGGGCCTCACAGCCGCCGGCCGCATGGTTACTCAGTCAGGGTCTCAAATAGATATTTAGAAAAGTAGAACTTACAAACTGTCATTTGGAATTTTGTTAATGGAGCACTGGTGGACTGTCGTCGTGTCAGTCAAGGGTTTGGACGGACGAGAAACGCCCATCTACTGCATCTACATATAGTTCTTCTTAGATCTTGGCCTTTTGTAGCCACACACACACCCACGGTACCTGGTTATCAGAAATAAACATTCTAATCTTATTGTTATCCAAAGTCGACCAGGTGAGATCCGAAATATGTTGAAAAGTAGGGAGATTTGGGTTGTATATGTGTCCGTTTCTATCCGTGCACTTTTCTGCTGCACAAGTAAACCTGTCTGTCTTGAGCTCACTGGTGCTGGAAACTGTCAGGGCCCAGTTGAAACAATGTTGCTATGCAAGTTCTTTATAATGGGAGATCAAGTTCCCTATAACGAGAGATCAAGTTGTACCAAATGAGTGCTCAAGTTCTCTGTAATAACAGCTCAAGCCAGGTAAAGAGAGGCAGACTGGCGGACTTGTGGACGCAACCAAGGTGGATTCTGGTTAGCTCTCGGGTAATTGAGTTTGTGTATATTTGTGAAGACATCTACATGAAGGTAGTAATACATTGCTCTTGCCCTCAACTACACATCTAGAGGTGAAATTGACTATAATGCCTCTTGAGAGTAAGCCTGCCCCTGTTTAATTTGGAGGCCAGCTGAAGGGCAGAGATTCCATTGTAACGCCACTCCCACATGATGAGGCTTGTGGGGCCGCGCAAATAGAGAGCTAAGACGGTGTCCGCAAATGAGCCACAAAGATATACATACCGACACACACACACACACACACACACACACACACACACACACACACACACACACACACACACACACACACACACACACACACACACACACACACACACACACACACACACACACACACACACACACACACACACACACACAAACACACACACACACACACACACACACACACACACACACACACACAGACTGACACACACGCAGATTCACATACACGCAGACACACACACACAAAAACGCAAAGGATATCAACAGGCAGCAAAGGGAATCCGCCATCTATAAACCATCTACACGATTTCCCCTTATTACTAATGTACAAAACGACTGCATCATTCAGGGAAAACAGATTTCCGTTGGCCTGTCTTGCCTTCCCACCTACCGGGGCGACACAGACCGATAAGGACACCGAATGTTTCCCCTGTGATAAGAATTCACACTTGAGACTTGGCCATCAACAGCCTGTCTGTGGGTGGGTGGGTCTTCTCAGCACCGAGAGCAGCGACGGGCACCCATGTGCCCCAGGTAGTGACAAGTGTTAAAGCCCGGGTTAGGAGATGTGTGGCGCGTACAAATGCAGGATCCCGATTGGATCACCCTGCTGCAGGAGATCTCACCATTACCATAGGAATCAGAAATATAACAGAACATTTGAGGTAAAAAAACCCACAGTGATCCTTCACATGGCATGGGTGTGTAATGTCCAGGCAGTCTAGTCACCTTGTGTGTGTGTGTGTTTGTGTGTGTGTGTGTGTGTCCTCTCACCCCCTGTGAGAAGTAGAAGGCGGCGATGCCAAGGGGCCAGAAGCAGCACAACATGGAGAAGATGGCCAGGCCCAGGTGGTCGCGAGGAGGCACCACGATGAAGTTATCCTCACTCTCACTGTCGCTGGAGCAGTCCGTCTGAAAAAGACAACCCGTATTTATCCCATGGTTCACAAATCAGTTACTGCTCATATGGTACACGGCATTTCTATCCAAAATATTTCTATCTCGTTCACTCATGAAGATTAAGCGGGCCGACCAACCCTGTTCTTGGAGGGTCGACAGGGGTGCAGGTTTTTGGTTTAACCAACCCGGAAAATCAGGTGTGTTGAATTTGGTCTTACAAATCAAGTGTTCATGGAAGCTCTGTTTTTTTTTTAAACGTCTCATTCCAAAGGCAAAATAACGAATCTCATAATTTTGCTAATTTGAAATCAAAGGTCATACTTTATGTGATCAGTGAAGCCAAGGTAGCAAAACCAAGGAAAGTGCGTATTAATGTGACGCTATTTGGCTAACCGTCCATTTGTGATAACAGCAGCCTTAAAACATTAGTTGGGTGTGTAATGTTCACGATATCTTATTATTTCACTGTAAGCCATTTCCGCCGATAAAGCTCGTTCAGATCGCCTCCTCCCGCCCAACTGATGAGCACGACCACCCCGGTACTTCACCCTTCATCAACATTGCCGGGCTGCACCAGAATAGATCTGAAATGGGTTCTCCTACTCCAGAGCCAGACGAATTTCACATTCTATCCATTATCCCGATATTAAATCCCCGGTCCTTTAGGGGAGCGACTAGCGGTGGTCTCTGCCAGAAGGCCTGTGATATGACAGCGGACTGTGTACAGAAACCATAAATCCAACTCATTACACCACCCGTTTGCAGAGAGCCTGGGAACTGGGGATTTGTGATGCAAGGATGTTTTTCATTTTCCATCAACACCAGAGTGACTATAAATACCCTGCACACACGTCCTAAATGCCTCTCTCCAGTGCACTGATCTTGACCAGGGCCCTAGCCTTTAACGGGGGAACAGGGGCCATTTGGAACGCACACGACGACTGCCGGAGAATGTTCCAGGATGAGAGAGGAATTATAAAAAAGAAGAAAGAAATGACAAATTGAGGGACACGATACCAGGCCAATAGACTAGCATCATCCCCAGTGAAGGAAACAAGCAATATGGGATGTGGAGGAAAAAAGGGAGAGATGGGGAGGAGAAATGAAGAGGGAGTCAGTGTGTGTTTGTCTCTGTGTGTGATGCATCAAGAGAGCAAGGAATACACTACATGTATAGTCTTTCTGGGGGAGGTGAAGTCGTAATGACAGCCATTGCTTTGAAGGGCAAGAGCCTTTGTTTTGATTCTCCTCCATAACAGACATATGGATGAGGGATTAGTCGGGCTAATTTAAACCGCCTGATTTCGATCTCTGTTTCAAGACACAGTATCACCCGGACAACGTGATTCCTGTCTGTTCCTGTCTTTCTTCCAGACAGCAGGGAAGGGGAGAGGGCAAAGCGTATTGCCGAGATACCCGGGTGTTCATCAAGACAGTTCGTTGTCTGTGTCTCTGCGGGCGAGGCCTCCAGACTGCACCTCGCTCTCCATCTTTCAACTCCACGCCAAACGGAGGACAATACTCAGCTACCAGTCAAGTGACAAGCTGTGTTACATACCCGTTTCATGGCAGACAATAACTCCATAGAAATCTACAGAGCGTTGTTTGTTTCGGATTTTCCTACCTCAGGTCCTATACGATGGTGCTCATGGTTAAGCTTGAGGTAATGGCTCCATGTCTATCTGCTGTTTTTTGCTGTCACTGCAGGTGATGACAGATTAACACACACACACACACACACACACACACACACACACACACTGTTGTCACCGCAGGGTATCTAGCATCCTGACAGGTAGCGCTGGATGAATAGATGACTCCATCCCATCGCCATGACAGCAGAAATTGGGAGAGGTCTGGGTAATTTATGTTGCCAAATTGCCTCCACAGTTTGGAGGAGATGAGACTCTCTCTTTTCTTTCCTCTCTCCCTCCCTCCCTCCCTCCCTCCTCTCGATCCCTCTTTCCTCTCCATCGCTCCTTTACCTTCTTCTAATCTGTCTCTCCTCCCTCTTTCCTTCCTGTTGGTTTCAAATACTTTCCTATTCAACATCATTCTGTTCTGTTACTCTTTCCTCCTCAATCATTCTTTACTTCACTGTATGTGTCTGTCTGTCGGTCTGTCTGTTTATGTCAGCCTCTTTCTTCCTCCTGCATATTTCCCTCTACATTGTTCCATTCTGCTGCTCTTTTCTCAACTCAACACCTGACCTCCTGCTTCCTGTCTCTCTGTCTATCTCTCTCTCTCGCTCTGTTGATACTTTCCTCTCTACATCATTCCATTCTGTTCCCTCCCTTTTCATTCTGGTACTCCCTCACCCACTGCTTCTTTCCCTTTCTTTTCCCATCCTGTGACTCACTCCATTCCTTCTCTCTCTTCCAATCCCTCTTTGCCTCCTCTCCCCTCCCTTTCTCCCCTCTAACCTGCCATCCCTCTCCTCCTGCTTCTCCCCCTCTCTACCTACACTCAATTCCTCTGTGCCCCCTCCCATGTTTCCTGCCCTCCCTCTCCTCTTCCTCCCTCTAACTGTTTGCTTGTCCAGCTGTCTGATGCCTAAACTGCCATCTATGGATCTCAAGTATCGTATGCAAACCTAGCTGTGATACACATCAACATGTTAGCAGTCTGTCCACACCTTAATTGGTGTTTTCCCCACACACCCACCAGCAGTTGGAATAGAGAGGGTGAAGAATTAACACATTCAGTCAAAAGGATAGAAGTAGATCCAAGACTACGGCATCGTACTTGGTTCACACACTGTACAGCTTAAACACACTTACGTACGCAAACAGACCGAACCAGTCTCACACACGCCCGGATCTTCTTAATGAGGTCCATTCGCGGTAACTGTCGAGCCCGTTCGCGGGAACGAACGGCGAGCGCAGGCGGAGTACACGCCCACGCGGAAGCGTAACCAAAGAGACGACAGGAATGTCACAGCCAGATCGCCCGTCCCCCCCACCCCGTCTGAGCGTAGCTCGCCATGACAACGACAGGAGCCCGGGTTCACCACGACCTCGTGCATGTTAATGTCCGCCCGTTGAAAACTGGTCACGCTCCACCCCTCGTCCTCCCCGTGATGAGGTGTTTAAGTTATGCCAGGGCAGGATCCTGGTCGACCGCCTGGTGGCCCTGAGGTGGTGGGGTCTTTGCGGCGGTAATTCATCTGGCACTTTGATGGATTCACGGAGCTGAGCAGACTGGTGGAAAAAAACGCCAGGGTTTATTGAGCTGTTAATAAGGCTCGGTGATTTACACATCAGTTCATTCTGCTATGGTCGCCATCTCAGTGTTTGGCGTTCAAGGGCCTCTGTGTCAATCATAGTGTGTGTCTGTGTGTGTGTGTGTGTGTGTGTGTGTGTGCGTGCGCAGTTACAGTGACTCTCACAGAGTTTGATGAGAAGATAGCCCTTTATCAGGGTGTGTCTGTTTCTGCATGATTGATTAGTGTTGTTCGCTGTTTTCCGGTTTTCCGACTTCATACCTCAGAATCTCAGCTGTTGGGGACATTCAACTGGACACAAAAACTACGGAAAAAGTAAATACTACAGCTGTGGCTTTAATAATCAGCCTGAAAAAAGAGAGTCTTACATCCTAAAACAAAAAACAAAATCAGGGATGTTTTGTGTTTTACTTCCATAGGAAGAGATGCATCCGGCAATGATACTGAATGCCCAATTTAATTACATTTGTATAGTATTTTTGAGCATCTACACCAGTTATTATCCCCTAAAACGATGAAGGACAGGATGATGGATGAGGGACAGGGTGATGGGTGAAGGACAGGGTGATGCTTGAAGGACAGGGTGACGGGTGAAGGACAGGGTGACGGGTGAAGGACAGGGTGACGGGTGAAGGACAGGGTGACGGGTGAAGGACAGGGTGACGGGTGAAGGACAGGGTGACGGGTGAAGGACAGGGTGACGGGTGAAGGACAGGATGACGGGTGAAGGACAGGGTGATGGGACTTGTCTCTGATCCAGAAACGAGCGACCAGGTCCCTGTACAAGAAGAGATTGCCCTGTGCATTATTTTTGTAACACGTATTTTAAATAAAATCTCAAACTGAAATGAACGGACGGATGTGTGAATTGATGTTTCATATATCCGACAATAGAACTGAGGCCATGTTCCTGGCACGTCTATGATCTGCTACCAATTGACTTGAATGCTTTGGTTCTCAACCCAGGGTCCTTGGACCCTTGGGGGTACTTGGCCAATCCACAGGGGGATCTCGAGAAGCCCTGTGAGACGATAGGTTTACTGATAAAATCCACATTAGGGATGTACGTCAGGGATACTCAGTGCAGGGCATGATTCAACAGGTGGTACAGAAACCAAAGAAAAGTTAGTAGCAGTCAAACCTGTTGACTTCAGGAAACAGGTTTTACTAATCTGTAAAATAGTAAACCAAACTCATGTTATGGTTGACATCAGCCATTTTGCACCATGCCTGGTTTTTGATTGATGGCAGACTAGCTAATTATAATTTTTTTTTTTTTGTTTGACTGTAACTTCCAGTGTTGCTGCAGTGCTGCAGTGTGGGTTGCCAGTGCCTATACTTCCATAAAGAGGATGTGTTGCCATGTTGCCCCGCTTACATCCTTCATAAACACGACGCCTACGTCGTTCCTGTTCTTTTATTATCACAGCAGAAAGACTGGTAATTCCTTTATCACTCGTGCATTAGAATTTAGTCTCAATATTTAGAAATATATCTTAGCGAAACATCACATACCCATAGCATTAAGGTAATCTGAGAAAAAAAACATTGAGAACAGACTATTATTTCAGCAAACCTACAGTCAATTTACCTATAATGTAGAAATGTACATCGATTTTCTTAGATCCCACTATTCTGTCAATCTCTGCTTCCTTTATTTGAATATTGACCAGTCTTGTCTGTCCATTATGTTGCCGTGAGTGCGTTCAGTTCTACAGAAAGTTTGTTCTATATTTAGCTGAACTGGAAACAGCACTTTACTGAATGACCCGTGTAAGAACGGCGCTGGTATGTCTGCCACGCCCTATCAGCACTGAGTGTGCAGATCTCTACATAATTGGGACTGCGGTTGACCTTCACATACCTGCAACCCCTCTGTAAGAGACCCTGAGGTATTCTCCAACCGTCCCTGACTACCACACTGTCACAGGAACCAGGCTCCAAACGAGCCGGCAGCGGTCACTAGTCGGTTCATTAGACAGAAAAAGACATTCAAATGACTGGAGAAATACCGAGAGCATTTCCCATGTCACCACTGCTCAGGTCCTACAGGGGTTTAATACGTGCTAGTGCTCCGCGATGCTAACGCTGTGCGGATGACTCATCGCTCATGCGGCTCATCCCGAACTGAACTCGATGAATGTGGGCGTGTCGTCAGTGGAAGATTCCGGCGCTGGAGACTTGGTCGCTGTTCGATGTACCGACATAATACGGGCGCATTGTGTCCACTGGTTGCCAGGGAAAGAGACACGGACATGAAGTTCCTGGTCGACACTTCAAGGACATGAAACTCAAAAATGGTGGCTGTGTCAAATATGAGCGTGACCATCTGAAGTGAGAAAGGCACATGACTTACGCCAGGGGTGTGAATCTAAGGCCTTGAGGGTCACTTCCACGTCCTTGTTTTCACTGAAACCCCCTAATCAGGGACCTACTTAGACCCAGGACACCAGGCGGGTGCAATAAACGATGAGGTACAACAGAAAACCCAACAGGCTCCGGTCCTACTAGGGGTGTTGAACACCACATCTCACCCTAATCACAGCATTCTTCGGCTGGTCGTACAGTACAATACCATGTCCATTAAAATGGCAACATTATGCACCAGAAATAGAGTGAGGGAAAAAAGAGTGCAGCCGACATTCAAGTGGGACACAAAGATGGAGAGAAAAGCATAACTACTTCTCTTTCCGTTTTGTTGGAGGGCTGCAGCCCCTTGTTATGTCCTGTAGTACTGGCACATACAAATATACATATTCATATATATGATTTTTATGTGAAATGATGTCCCATTATTACCTGAAGAGTGTGCAGTGTAGGCAACATCCTTTAAGAATATTACGATACCAAGATGCTTGTAGCCTTTCTTTACCTTTCGCCTTTTTCCAGGAGTCTACTGGTTTGGCTAATGCCAATGACTCTGCAGACCTCTGAATTTTAGTGGACAGACACATCAATCTAGGGTTCTCAGAGGACTGTCTAGTCTGGTTTGAACGGGTTAGATCTGACGGCTTCCTGTCTACAGCTCTGGCGGTGCCTATGGGTGGTTCTGGAAATGGGATTGCTGGGAAAGGAACAGGAGCATCAGGGCGGTACTGGCAGACAGACAGCAGGGGTGGACGCTGTCAATTTAAATGCCTGGAGTATTAAAGCGTTCAATCATTCTAACTTTGTCAGCGCTAACAGTGTTTTCCAATGTTAGTGATGTAGTCAGCGGAGATGAGGCTTTTTTATTCTACAGTGGCCCAAAACCTTTTGAATTGGAGCTACCGGCGCCAAATTCTTCTTCTACTGACCTGCTTTGGTTTTCCAATTTGACTGAGTGCAGTGGATCCTATAGGTTCCCTGAAGAGCTGCCACTCTGACTGGCAAAATGTTGAACTATACATCTGAGATCCTACTGAAAAGGTTAAGACATGCCTTTGAAAGGGGATCTTCAACCCTAACGAATCCACTGGGACGTTTTGCAATAAGACAGGACTGTCGTGTCAGCTTCCGTCCATGTGATATCCATGAACAAAAGTAATGCAACCAGAAGTCAGGGGAGAGCCATCTTTAACCTTCCATGGTTCTTTCCTTTCTCTCTCTCCAATGAATATAGAAAGAACACCATCTTTATAACAGGATACAAGGGAGGCGGCCAATGGTCATAACCAGCCATTACACAGTTAAATACCCTCCAATAAGAAAGGCTTATATTACAAAAGACCCTTGTATGGTATGTTCCTACCTATGGTCAATGGTCCTATCCATATAGCCTGTGACAGTCACATGGGCAACTCCTAGCAGGAGGTATGGACAGGATGTGTGGGGCCCATCAGTAACAGGCAACACGTCCTATCTATGGTCCTTGGCTCAGAGTTAGTCAGCACATCTGTGTTGTGTTGAATCTCTCAAGCCTACTTCCTCTCAGTAGATACACTTCAAACTAGGGAACAAAAGAACAGCAGGCTCTGGGTAAATAATCTGGATAAATAAAGACACATGCCACATAAAGCACCCGAAAAACATTAAATTGTACATCAACAATACTGATGGATATAGGAGTAATTAATTCTATAACATTTTAAGTAGAAAATCTTACTTATTGGTTACTGGTTTCTGTGCTACAGCTCTAACAAATATTCCATCCACTGACAGAGTACTGACTTTTTGCTGTTTCGACAGCAACTAATGAAAGATCTAATGTAATTTTATCTTGTACATGGCCTTACCCAATTATAACCAGTTATAACCATAGGCCACTTCATTAGGTGATCTATATCTGCAGGTGCTCTACCTCCTCTCGTGTTTAGTAATTGTCACAGGTCCCTCTCCACCATGTAATAAAATAATATGAATTATGATTTCACCCACCAGTACAGCTGGCTGTGTGGATCCAGAGTATGTCTGAGTCTCTGAATTACACTTATTTTACCAATAAGCCACAAGGGGGTGTGGTTTATGGCTAATATACCGTGGCTAAGAGCTATTCTTAAGCCCAGTGCATCGCGAATAGCCTGGACAACACGCTTAGCTGTGGTATATTGGCCAGATTCTGTAAATGAAAACCCAGAGACTTCTTTCTGCGATTATAGGATGGGTACTGATGCATTTACAGCAGTAAAAAGTGTAGTGATGTCATACCTGTGGGCTACAGTCCCATATACCCGGGCTATCAACCAATTTGCATTCAGGATTCAAAGCAGAGAGTTTCTAAATATTATTATAATTGGATGAACCTGACAAAAAAAGGAATCTGTATAAATGTAGACAAAAACGGATTTATTCAGTTAAGGTTGAGCACCTTGTGAGAGATTCTGTATATTTCGCTCTCAACCATTGTCATGTCCTGGCTATGCCCCTAGCCATCTTTGCGCTGGCTGGGGCCATAGCCAGGACATGGCCTAAATAGGTGACTCTAGCCACCTCTATGTGTTGTGGTCTCCCCAATTGGAGGCAGGTGTTCGTTATTGCCTCCAATTGGGGAACCTACTTATGTTGAATGTTTGTGCACAGTGGTGTGGTTTATTTTGGTTTG